>PVLD010008271.1:0-61692 GCA_004027595.1 Dinomys branickii | reverse complement strand
AACTGTGTGGGCGGCTGCCAGTGGGGAGTGGTGGGGTGCAGCGGCAGCGACATCAGAGCCACAGCAACTCCCAGGGATCCAGCCAAGGAACAAACGGGAACTGGAGCACAACAGCAAGACAGAGCTGCAGATGGAGGTGCATCACACGGCCCCACGCCCTTCTCACTCCAACATCAAGCAGGAAGCATGAACTGAGTTACTGGGCTTCAGCTCCCACCCTGAAAGCCCTCTGTGAGCACCTTGAGCCTCGGCGGCCTGCGCAATCATCACCTGTTCCTGACAGCAATGGGACGAGTCCACAGGCTTCAGGACTCACCCCAAACTACTAATATGAGCAACAAGAGTGTCTCCATACTGCTTGCATATATGAACCTTGTATGAACCCATGGCGACCGGGTAGGCAGCAGAGAACCTCCCGGAGGAATGCCACTGAGACATAGGAATATAACAACATGTGAAGGACAGAAAGGAAAGAGGTGGATATCCTGAACTCGAGCAGGATCTGAAATGGGAACTGAAACCCTCGGAAAGACTAAGCAAAACCTCCTCTGGAGGAGAGGATCGGAGATCTGCCATGGCGCAGTCGGAGGGAGAGGAGACAGAGAGGGAGGAGGTCGCTGCTCCAAGCACACCCTTGGCCCACGCCCTCGTTTCGGCATTCACAGCTTCAGCTTCGGAGACCCACTGCCCAGCTGCAAGGGGTGGGGAACGGTAATGCTGGAGATCAGGAGGAGGTGGGAGGAGAAGAAAGGGCCTCTAGCATCAAGGCAACGGGACAGAGCCAAAACGGTCACAGAGGGTGCCCCGATGGGGGCACGTGCCCCGCAGCTGCTCCGCTTAGGGCCCCGCAGCTGCTCCGCAGTGGGCCCCGCAGCTGCACCGCAGTGGGCCCTGATGCTGCTCTGCAGTGGGCCCCGCGGCTGCTCCGCTGTGGGCCCCACTCAGGGCACCTCATGGACTGGACCTGCCCCCACCCATAGCACGATGACAGGGTGGAGCAGGGTAGTCCGCTGTGAGCATATGTGCTTTCCCACCTCCAACCATGGCAGTTTGTATACACCCATGTATGTTATAGTATAGTCTGAGGCAGCTATATCTCTTCCCAAGGCGAGAGTCCAAGGATATAGATAAGCCCAGGAGTACAGTTATTATCACAGGGAAGGTGACTGATTGAGTGGTAGGGCAATGGAGATGAGGGAGGAGAAAAATTGAATGATCAAATGGGCCATCATCTGTGTAACTGAGTAACAAAGGTGAAGGTAACATTATGTAGGACAGCATCCAGAGCTAATTCCCTTCTATGTTCTCTATAATTCTGTATTTCCTCAATCGTTTTTGTATTAACAGAAGTAAAGATAACTTTATACTATACAGCATCCAGTGCAAATTCCCTACTATCTTCTCTATAATTTGGTATTTCCTTTAATGTTTTTGTGTTAACTAATGTGAAGATAACTATGTAATACAACATCCAGTGCTAACTCCCTACTATATTCTGTATAACTTTGTATTTTCTGTATTGTTTATGGCTTTTCTGGTTCGTATGTCTCCATTCTTTTGTCTTTAAAATAAAGTTAAAAAAAAAAAGAAAGGTGGACTCAACAGCTGCCAGATGATGCAAAGAGGACTAATCTAAGATTACAGTGGACCCCCTAAGTTCACAGGGGTAACATTCCGAGAGCAACTGTGAGTTGTGAAAAGCTGCAAATTCCAGATATGGTCAGAAAAACGTCCCCAAAAGCCTATTTTTATAGTTTAAATACTAAATATGCCATGTCTCCCATGGTTATGTAATTTAATTTAATAAAATAATGCATTAATAAAGCCTTAGAAAGTGCAGGGCATTTTGGCAGCATCTTAGGGATCTTAGGACTTTAGGGAGAATACTTGAGACAGCCATACACACACCAGTTATGACGCGGGGATGCTGGTGCACCTGACAGAGACAGATAGCGCAGTAGCCAACCAGCAGCAAGGAAAACTGAATAATGCTCTTAGGTTGGCTACCTGCAAACTTTCCACCAAAAATATTAGGATAGCTGCAGTTTCACTGAAATTGTGAGGGTTTCTGCAAACCATTATTAGTTAGGTTCCAAGGAAAAATGCACAAACTGAGGCCACAAACTCTGAATCATAGCTTCTCAGGGGTATACTGCAATTGGAACAGTTGAAGAATCAGAAGACAGTAAAAGAGCATAAAAAAAAAACCTTTATAGAAATAAAGCAAAAAGCTTCCCAACTACTCGGACAGAATTAAACATAAATATGTGAGGCATATGGAAATCAAAATAGCCACAATCTAAAGAAAATCTTTGCACATCACATTATACTCAAAATACCAGAAGTCCAAAACAAGGACAGAATCTTAAGAGAAAAGTAGCCAAACAAATGCAAAGGTAAGACCCTCAGAACTACACCAACTTCTCAACACAAACCTTAAAGGCCAGGAAAGGTTAGAGTGAAGTATTTCAAACTGTAAAAGATAACGACTTCCAATCCAGACTTACACATTCTGCAAAATTTTCCTTCAAAATTTCAGAGAAGTAAAGTATTTCCATGACAAAGAGCACCTCAAGAAATTCACAGCCAGCAAACCAGCACTCCACAGTATTCTCAACTATATCCTAGAAAGAGATAATGAAATTAACAATGTCAAGAAATCTAATAGAATGAATACAACAGGCAGGGTGAGCAGTTAACCAAAAGGAGAAAAAAAGGAAAAAGAAATCAACAGAAAAATAGAGCAATGATAGGGATAAGCCAATACCTTCTAGTAATAACTCTGTCTTGCTCTCTCTTTTTATTTTAAAGAAAGATTTTTTTAAAACAATGATAAGAGTTTCTTTTTTTTTTTTTTTCCGGGACCGGGGATCGAACTCAGGGCCCTAGTGCTTAGCGGCAAGCACTTAGCCCACTGAGCTGTACCTCCAGCCCAATGATAGAGTTTCAAAACAGGATAATAAGAAATTAACAATGATTAATATATATTGTTGTCTTCAAAGTAGTTACTCAGATTACAAGATATAGGCATGCAAAATCAATCAACCAATATAAGCACAAACCAATCTTTTCAATGAGCTAAAAGAAATGAGTAATATAATTATGTTAGCAATTATATATCATATATATATATATATATATATATATATATATCCTTTCAGTAATAACTCTCAATGTGAATTGTATCAATTCTGCAATCAACAGACAGATAGGCAGAATGGATCAAGAGACAAAACCAAATGACATGCAATATAAAAAGAAACACATTTAATGCAAAAAGAAATTCAAACACTAAAAATCAAAGGATAAGAAACAGTATTCCATGTAATAGGAACCCAGAAAAAAGCAGGAGTAGCTACCCTATTTTCAGACAAAGTGGATTCCAAGCCAAAACTCATCAGAAGAGGCAAAGAAAGTCAGTACACATTGCTGAAGGGAACAATTCAATGAAAACAGGTAACAACTATAAACATACATGCACCAAACACTGGCACACCCAACTTCATAAAACAAACACTACACTGCACACAAAAAAATCAGATAAACACAAATGCAATCATGAAGATTCCAATATCCCACTGTCACAAATAGATTAGACAGCAAAAATTTATAAAAAATCAAAATTGAACCAAATTTTCAAACAAATATACTTGATAGATATCTATAAAGTGTTCTACTCAAGAACCACAGAATACACAGTCTTCTCAGGAGCACATGGGACTTTTTCCAAAGAAGACCACACACTAACCCATAAGCAAGCTAAAGTAAATGCAAAAGAATCAAAATTATCCCATGCATATTATCAGATCATAAGGCTATGAAACTAGAAATCAATGGCAAAAGAAACCATAGAAAGTATATGAACAGATGGAAACTAAACAATACTCTTTTTTTAATAATCAATAGGTCAAAGAAGAAATGAGATAGTTACTACAATCAAATGATAATGTCAGTAAAATATACCAGAATCTATGGGACAATGAAAGCAGTCCTCAAAGAGAAGTTCACAGCTATGAATGCCCACATCAGAAAAGCACAGCAAGTCCAATAAATAACCTAATGATGTACCTCAAGGTTCTAGAAAAACAAGAACAATTCAAATGCAAAGGTAGTACAAGGAAGGAAATTTTAAAGATCAGAACAAAGTTAATGAAATTGAGACCCCCCCAAAAAATACAATCAATTAATCATAAGCTGGTTCTTTGAAAAAATAAACAAAATAGATAAACCCCTACCCAATCTTATCCCAAAAAAGGAAAGAAAACACTAAATAAATACAATTAGAAATGAAAAAGGTAAAATCACAATAGACTCTGCTAAACTCTAGAAGATTACTAGTAACTACTTTGAGAGCCTGTACTTTTAATACATTGGAGAATTCAGAAAAATGGACAGCTTTCTAGGAACATATAAAGTACCAAAGCTGACCCAAGATACTATAAAAATCCTGAATAATCCAGTATCAGGTAATGAAACTAAAGAAGCAATGAAAAAAAAAAAAAAAAAACCTACCAGCTAAGAAAAGTCTTGGCTGTGATGGATGCACTACTAAATTCTATAAGAACTTTAGAGAAGATTTGATGGCAATACACCTCAAACTCTTCAATGAAATCAAAAGAAAAACAGCACTCTCAACATCATTCCTAGAAGCTAGCATCACCCTGATTCCAAAACTAGACAAAGAGCCAACCAAAAAGAAAACTACACACCAATCTCTTTAATGCAAAAACACTCAACAAGATACTGGCAAACAGAATGCAACAAATTATCAAAAAGACCATACATCATGACCAAGTAGGATTAATTTCAGTGATGCAAAGATAGATCAACACACATAAATCATAAATGTAATATTACCACACAAACAGAAGGGAAAAAATCACATGATCAGTTAATGCAGAAAAAGCATTTGACAAAATCCATCATCCATCCATGATAAAAAAGAACCTGAAGAAAATAGATACAGAAGAACCTTATCTCAATTTGTGACGAACAAATGGGCAACATCATATTCAATAGAAGGTGAAAGCTTTTCCTCTATATAATCAGGAACAAGACAAGGATGTCTGCTATCACTACTTCTGCTCAACATAGTTCTTTAAACATTACCCAGAGTAATCAGACAAGAGAAAGAAATAAAAGAGATATGCAAAAGAGAGGAAGAAGTCAAACAGTATTTGTACATGACATGAACTTCTACATAGAAGGATCAAAAATGCCACCAAAATACTCCTAGAATTGATAACCAATTTCAGTAGCATAGTAGAATACAAAGGTGACACAAAAATTGAAAGCATTCTTATACACGAATGATAAACTCACTGAGACAGAAATTAGGAAAACAGGACCTTTAAAAACAGCATCAAGAAAAATTAAATAGGAATTAACCTAACCAAGAAAGTGAAAAACCTCTACAACAAACACTATAGTACTCTAAAAAAGGAAATCAAAGAGACATCAGAAAAACAGAAAGAACCAATACAGTCATGATGATCATACTTTTAAAACTGATATACAGATTTAATGCAATCCCACTCAAAACATCAACAGCATATCTCACAGAACTAGAGAAAACAATCTTCAAATTCATATGGAACCAGAAGAGACCTAGAACAAAAGGAATCTGAGCAACAAGAACAAGGCAGGAAACCTCACAATCCCAGACGTCAAGTTATTCTACAAAGCTACAGGGACACGAACAGCAAGCATGGGCTCAAAACAACTGCAACATCCAAAGCAGACAGACATGCGGATCAATGAAACAGAATAAAAGATGCAGACACAGTATCAGGCACACTGAGCTGCAAGGGGGTCAAAAACTCAGGCTGGAGGAAAGATTGCCTCTTTAATAAAAAGTTTGGGAAATCTAGTTGTCTTCACACAGAAGATTGAACCTCAACCCATACCTCTCACCATTCACTAAACTAAAATCAAAATGGTTGTAATACCTAAATATTAAAAGAGAAACCATTATCATGCCATAAGATAAAAATGGGTAAAACTATTGAACATATAGGCCATTCTGAATAGAATCATAATTGTACAAGAAATAATTTCAAGAATCAACAAATAGGATCATATCAAATTAAAAATTTATCTTCTGCACAGTAAATAATCAACAGAATGAATAGAATGAGAAAACAATTTTCCCAGCTATTCCTTGCAAAGGACTATATCTAGAATATATAAAGAATGCAAAAGAATTAAACCAGCCAAAATAAAAGATCTAACTTTAAAGTTGGGCTACTGAAATGAACAGATATCTCTCAGAAAACGTACAAATGGCCAATAAATGAAAAATTACGCTCAACATTGCTAGCCATCAGAAAAATGCAAATTAAAATGACGCTGAAATTCTATTTTACTACAGCAAAAAAGGCTATAATCAAGGAATCAAATAAAGCTGGGCATGGTGGCACATGCCTATAATTTCAGCACTCAGGAGCCTGAGGCAGGAAGATCATGACAGTTCAGGGCCAGCCTGAGCTACATAGTGAGTTCAAAGCCAGCCCGCACTACAAAGTGAGACCCTGTCTAAACAAACAAAACAAAAATTAAGTAATAACACGTGCTGGCCAAGGATGTGAAAAAGGAACTCTTCTACATTGTTGGCAGAAATGTGACCTAGTACAACCATTATGTAAATCAGGATGGACTGTCCTTAGAAAACTAAAAACAAATTGCATTTAACCTAGCTATTCTCCTTCTAGATATCTTCCTAAAAGAGTTAAAAACATCATGTAACAGTGATACATGTACAGTATACCATGTTTACAGCTGCAGAATTCATAATAGCTAAATCTTGTAAGTGATCTATATGTCCATCATTAGATAAATAAATAAAGAAAAATATGGCATTTTATACACCAGGGAATACTACTCTGCCATGAAGAAGGATGAACTTGAGTCATTTATAGAAAAACAGATGTACCTTGAGACAAAAATGTTAAATAAACCAGATATTTGAGCTTAAATATTACATAGTTTCTCTTACATGAGAAATCCAAATATAAACAAAGAGCAAAATAGAAGACAGATAATTGAGAGGAGTTTCCCTCCAGGAGTTCTTTGTTTAGTAATCAAAACATGTGATTTTATTTGTCTTTTGTGATGCTTGCAGTATTTGACAGTTTTTAGAAGTATATAAGCATTACACTTGACTAGCTATTGTTCTCTTCATGATAATACCACTTTGAATTTCTGTCAAGTAAATAAACCTTTAAATGTAAAAATAAAATTACTTGGTCTTTGGTATTTTGTTATTGCAACATAAAACAGACTAAGACATCTACTTAACATGCACATCAAACCTAGATACAACATATTTGAATTTGCTAAATGTCCCTTAATATCTACTCTTCCTTAACAACAATTTTCCTAGTTTTTGAGTTGATATTCAGAGTAAGAATTCCAGTTTCCAGACACTTTTGCAGCTTAGTGTCTGGCTTGGTGGCTACGTCCTGACTTGATGGTTCCATCAGTGTAGCAATGCAGTTCCCAAACACTTTAGGTAGTTCATAAGGCCCAAACCATTAAGACGTTATGGTTTGTCTTTTTATTCTCAAACTCTTATGAGGACACTGGAGAGTTTCAGAGGCAACAGGTCACATGAACACAATAGAGCAGATACAAGAACCCAGTTACTTAGCCAGACATGAATGCAATTTACAAAAATGTAATGCATTAGCAGCCACCTCACTGATTACTGGAAAATGGTTCTTTCTCAGATCTTTGCAGATATCTTGCAGTTCAAAATACTGTCACTAGTAAAGATCCTTAGTCATATCTATGACTTCTTTTGTTATGCAAGGTCACATATTCACAGGTCCCAAAAAGGAGAACATGGTCATCTTTGGCACCATTATTCTGCTATCAAGATATTCTGGATATAACCCATAATAAGACAAGATCTTTGGAGTCCTCAATAATTTTTAGAATATAAAGTGGTCCTAAAACCGAAACATTTGAGAAGCACTACTCTAATACATGAATGGATCAAAGTAGCTACCAGTGGGAAAAGTACAATTCCAAAAAGCTAAACGATTCACCACACTCATACAGACTGCGCGGACATTCAACGTGACCCCGGCAGTCTATCTACTAAAGGACCCAGAAGTACATATGGTTCCCTCTGTACTATGGTGCCAACCCCGGAACACACTGACTGCAACAAAGGCAGAAATTATTCTGTGGGCATTTTTGCAGGCATTCAATAAAGATACTACAGCAACAAGCATTTAGAGGTAAATCTTTTGAACAGGAGGACAGTGTTTAAATGATCTTAACTTTTCAAATTCTTATTTAGAAATAAACCAATTTTTATCTCATTAGAGAGGAGGACGGTGTTACAAATGGCAAGTGTCCAGAGGGAAAGCCATAGAGAGATGAGTAATCGATCTCACTGAGAAAGAACAGGATTATAACTAAAGCTCTGAGACACAGGAAGCACAGCAAATCATTGTCCTGGGTTGGATGATGGCCCTGGTGAGCAAAGTTTATGGCCATTCGCCTTGACAAGCCCTGGTGTTTAACATCCCACCTGACACCGAAACATGAAAGACCATATTCCTGAGCTCTCTTTCTCTGCATTGTTTTAGTATGAACAGAATCATTAACTCCACAGCAGGAAATAAATTGCACTCAGGTGACCTTTACTAATACCAGGCTAGTGATCCAAATCACAACCTTCAATGGGACACATTTACAGTAAGAGCAGAGACCTGGGAGGCTCACAGGGCCAGTTTCTGCTGTGCATAATGAACTGACTAGTCTAGGTGTGCAAGACCAGAGCAGTGGGACTGTGATTCCTTCCCCACATCCACACAGTGTGCACCAGGGAATGGTGGCATCCTGGCCCATAAGATTGGCCAGGCTCCCTGGAAAAGTGTATCATCTCTCTGGCAAGCTTCTCCAAGTCTATACCTTGCTTTCTCAGCTCCCAGAGATTTAGCTAACCCAACTATTTGAACAGAAAAGCTGAAGTACTGCCTAAACTGACAGTCATGAAAGCCTAAGATTATGAGATATAGGGATCTCTTTCGATAAGACAGATAGATGTAGAGAAAGATGATACAAATATAGTTTAAATATGAGTCCACATATATATGGAACTGTCCTTAGGATTTTCTGTCTTAAGAAGGAAAAGCCATAGAACTTCCTGGTGTTTGTATTTTCTACGGGAAACCATGGGCCAGTGCCAGCCAACCTTCCAAGAAGCTCTAGTCACAGCGCTCAGTACTTCCTAGGATGTCTGCAGTGCCACCCTTCCCAAGATTATACGACCAGACCTGTAACCTACGAAGCATAGACCAGAGAGACATAGCATGTATCAGTTTCGTCATGAAACACACACACACATACCTCTGTCAGAAGTATGCAGCCTCTAAAAAGATGTGGTTGCCTATATGGGATTATTCTGCTTCAGAAAGAATTTTAAAAATCTATTAAATCAACAGACTCACTTGACATCCATCCTGAAATATTGGTTGTCATATGGTAAAGTCCAAAGCAACTTAACATTCTACAGACAAAACTTACACTGCATTCTATGTCTATTAAAGGGCTGTGAGATGTAAGGACATGGTGCTTACAGAGATGCAGCTCCCATTCACAATAGCAAGTATCTATTTTCTATATTCCACATGGAGGAAAAAGGCAGAGATTACAGCTGAATCTCATCCAGGATTCTAGGTAGAAAGCAAAATGACACTTTGACAGAAAAGAGATTGGGAGGCATAGTAGGATGCTGCTAAATAAGTACTCTGTTCTAATAAGTTATTCCAATAGTAGTAATTCCAGTTTCCAAGAGAATAAATATTCAATAGATTAATTAGAAAAAGAACCTGAGCAAGGGAGGGACACAGAATGTGATATGAGTCCAATGTGGCTCAAGCAAGCTTTCAAAGAGCTCACTCTTTCAGTATTCTCTTTTCCTTAAGTAAAATAAAGGAATTTACCATTTAAAGTATAAAGGGTTTAAGAAAATTGATAAAGGGCATATGCAGAAAACTTTTTTTTAAAATCATTTGGCTACTCCCCAATTCCAGAAATACAATGGACTGGATATTTGCATGTCTTCCAATTATCATCAGATGCTAGACAACGAGCGCAGGGGCAGTGAGAGACAAAGAGAAAGACAGAGACAGAAAGAGACAGACACGGGGCCAGAGAGAGACTGAGACAGACTTTTTGAGACAGTCTCAATTCTTCCGCCTCAGCTTCTTGAATACTGGGATTATGCCATGCCCAGTTTGGGTAATTTTTTTTTCATAGAAGTAAAAACTTTATTTGCCCACACCGGGATTAAATTACTTAACAGAAACACAATGGTGGTGGGAGGCTGGCGCACACAGTACTTCACTCACATCAAGATCCTTAGAAAACAGCATTAATCCCTCCATTGTGATGGGGTTGGGACAAGTTCTCAGGTTCTTTTCTTTTTCTTTCTCTCTCTCTCTCTTTTTTTTTTTTGGATTTCATTTCAAAGAGAACAAAACACAAAATTTCACAACAAAATAATAGGACAGTATGGTTAAAGCATTAAGTATTGTTATCTTTAAATTACTTACTCAGAGTACAAGATATAGGCATTTATTTGTCCAAACTATACTAGCACAAGTCTTTCTTTTCACTGAACGAAGAGAAATTAGTGATATAACTATCTTAACTATCTTCTGTGTATGTATATTTATATACACTTTTTTTTGGCTTTTCCCTTCCTTCTTTTCTCCTTTCCCCCATCCCAGTTTCTCAGGTTCTTTTCTGCAACAAAGGAATTGGCATGCTGCAAAGTCACAGCGGCAAAATTTATTAAGGTGATAACACACTTGGAGTAAGCAGGCTCACGCAAGTGAGGGCATAGGGCAGTGGTGGCAAGCCTATGGCACATTGCCTATTTGTTACCACTGAAAGCTCTAAAAGGTTCACCATCCCTGGCATAGGGTGTAGGGTTTAAATGTCCCACCTGGTTTAAGGTGCCTCCATTCAGGGATCTTCCAGAGCATGACTGACAGCACATCAAGCACCATTTAGTTTTGCTAGCTTCTGTGTTCTAGGTGAAGCTCTTTAATCTTAGATCAGTATCTGAGCAGCACCGCCCTAGACTGCTCAGCTGCAAGGAAAAGGCTACTGCGTAACTGCAATATTCTACATTAAAAGCCTTAATCAAAAGCAGTTCCAAATTAAAGGAAGAGAACTGGCCCAAAATGACACTCCTTGGAAATTCCTGAACTCTTCCATGAGGTGTTTGTGACTAAAGGTGACGTTATTTCCTGTGCCCTTTTACTCCTACTGCCCTGGTCCTCCTCCAAGGGCGCTGGGCCTCTTCCGTTCTTTCTCTCGCTCTTCTCAAACCGTACCAGCTTTTCCTTGGCTAACTGTTGGTCTATTATCCGTTTCTGTCCAGGGTGAACATGTCCCAAGAATGAGGTACCCGCGGATGAATAAAAAAGTAAGAAGAAAAAGAAATACAAGAGAGACAATATTCTGGGATCATGGGGCTTACAGCCTCTAGGACTGCAGCCTTGAATAGCATTTTCAGTAACGCTTTCATTGAGAAAAAACAAAAGAGGCTACTGAGCTAATGGGTGGATATCAAGCATTTTAGCAAGAACAACACAACTCAATTACCATAGGCGTGAGACTTGACTAGATAACTATCATGTCACCAATACTTTCTGCATATCACAGCAAAGCATTTAGTGTCGGACACCCCCGGAGCTTACAAGGTTCAAGGCTTCCGCTAGACTTCCTCCAGAACCCAACAATCAAGACTAGGTTACGCCTGAGGCAATACATTGAAAGATTAACTAAAGAATGCCCTTATCCACAGCTAACTTTGCCCTCGGGCACTCCAAAGGGCTGCAGATTCCCTCTATCTCACCAGAGCTTCCCAGGCAATCTCAAAACAAAGCCGGCGCAATTATAAGGAACTTCAGATCCATGAATTCTTCAAGAATGGGAAAAATTCATAATCCAACTTACCTGTGTAATCTTTTATAACCTTCTACAGTGTTCCAACTTCACTGCTCTTAAAATTCAGAAAGTACACAATTCCCCCAGGTACTGAAGCTTTGTCTGGAACAGGAAAGACAGGAAATAAACCCCAGGAAATGAAGATCTCTCATTTAGTCAAATAAAAGCTCAACCTTTAGGAGAACAAAGGGTCAGTCAAATTAAGAACTTCTAGGTCATTTTTCATCTTTAACCAAAACTATTCATAGTCAGTTCATGTCTATATAAGAAATCACTGCTATTTACAAGGATCCTCCACATGCATTTTCTAATAGTTAATCCATTTACTTACTCATTAGCTTGCTCTCTCCACACACACTTATACTACCGTTTTCCCAAGCCACATAGAGATGTTGTCCACACATCACGGTCCTTTATCTCTACACACTTTAGAAACTATTTCCTGAGACTAAGAATAAGAGTACTCTTCTTTTTAATTAAAGAAGACAATTTATTTGAAAACTGAGAAGAAGAAAGAGAGGATAACAGACAGCTACTCTGGACAAGTAGGGAGAATTCAAAATTGAATTGCTCCAAGCATAAGGACACTCTTATGTAACCACATAAGAGTGCAGTTACCAATCTCAGTAAATTTAACATTGATTAGTATTTTAATCCACTGCCAAACTGAATAACCTAATAATGACCCTAAAATGGTTCTTCTTCCTCTAATTAAGCACCCAGTCCAGGGTCAGATATCGCATCTCACTGCCGTTTCTCTTTAGTTCCTTTTAACCTGAGCATACAGCATTCCTTTGTCTTTTATAACACTGACATTTAGAATAGCCTCTCCCCTTTCATATTAATAGAACACTTCCATTTTGAACTGTCTGCCATTTCCCCAGGTAATTCCTAACACTTACAGTTCGGGTTATGAATTCTCAGCCAGCAAAGTACAGAAGTGATGTAATGCTCTGAGTATCTCATCTAAAGGTATCTAAAATCTATTTTGATACCAGCCAAAGTACTGTCCAATTTATCCAACAAAAAAGCTTCTACACTTTCCCTTGCCCCAAGTATGTAATCCGAGGGGAGACTCTTTAACACAATGCAAGTATCTCGTCCATGTCAGGATCTCCCCTAGGTGTAGCATCCGTTAGTGCTCGTCTACCTGATTTAAACTCTGTATTACGATGGATGCAACATGCTGACTTCAGCATTTCTCCCACATTACTATTCACTACTGGGTATTCTACATTATTTGTCCATCTGTTTATGATCAACACAAATATATGAAATTGGACTTTTGCAACAATTTACAATTTATCCCTATACTTAATTATTCTGGCACTCAAACTCTCTTAGACTTAGCCAGCTTCAAGCTGGCATCTGTATCTTTATAACATACTCTATTTTGGAGGAGTCTTTCTTTTTTAATTTCTTTACTTTATTTTCTTATTTTCTGACATTTACAAAAATAATGTTCTGGACTCACCTTTTACCCATCGTCTCCAGCTTAGATAAAATCACTTCTCCAAAAAGTACTGGTTTCTTTCAGTGAAAAATTGTGATAAGCCTAAGATCTAGTATAACACTATTTAAAGTCCGTATTGTTATAGGCAGCTGAGTCAGATAGAAATATTACAGGCAGTCAGACAGGGCCAGGCCCTCGAAAGAGCCAACATAAAAGGTAAGATACCTGTCTGCCAAACCTTAAGACAAAGGGGGCTAAACAAGTGCAGCCGCATACTCCTAGGTGTAAACATCAGGGACTGATATTCTAAATAAGGAACAACCACCTTCTAAAAGCCACGAAGAGTCGCTAGCCCGACCTCCACAGGAAAAGCCCTGCTCTGTATTCGTGACTCACTTTCCCATTTGATCTCAGTCCACTCAGTCTTACCTGGACAATTATACCTGCCATCTTATTGGCTGGCCATAGTTTTGTCCATTTCCCCTACCTTGGACCTGCCTCACCTCATGGTTTTTCTCTATAAAAGTCCCTAGAAAAGACAGTAGGGGGGTAACCCACTCGGGCCCCCCTTCTGTCCCTCTCTTGGACAGAAGCTTTCTTTCAATAAATATATTCTGCTCTTAACCTCCGTTGTTCCTAAAATTTATTCTTCGATTTTAGAGAACACGAACTCATCTCAGATATCGTTCAGGTTGGGAGTTTTATTTTCCTGTATCACTATTTTTGTTGATTTATTTTCATTTTAAACGTGGGTCACATCTTTCCATTTCCTTGCATGTTCTTCTGCTCTGTGGTAGACAATTAGCAGACATTTGGTCTGGGTCTGGTGGCAGCGGAACTACTGATGTATCCTCCTGAACCAGCCAGGCTCAGTCGGGTAGGCACTTGGTCAAAACAGGTCTGCTTCAGGTATGTCCTTTGTGCAAGCTTATAGCCTTCCTCTCAGGTGGGGCTCCCTATGTTCCCTACTTACAGGAGGCGGCCTTTCCAATGTCTCAACAGGATGGCTAAGGCACACCCCTCCCAGCAACCAAGGCCTGGCCCCCCCACTCTGCTCTCAGCCTGGTAGCGGCTCTCTGCTGGGCATCTGCTGGTGTAGGTCTCACCCCTCCGAAGCCCCCTTCTCTCCAGGAGCTGTACAAACTCCAGCCCCATTTGCACTCCTGAACGCCAAGATCTACCTCCTCAGTGCTGAGCCCTTGACTCCACTAGCACCCACCGCTCTGCGCCTCGGCAGGGAACATGCGCAAGCAGGAAACTGGGCAAGCGAGAATCCCCTCACGTGATTCTCTTCTCTCAGCGACAGCGATCGCAGTCCCAGCTGCCTGTTGCCCACGGCCAGTGGCTGCACGGACAGATGAGCTGTCTTACAGCGACTGACCATACAAGACAAGGCCCGCTACCTGTTACCTTTGTTTTTCTCTTCACGCTTTCAACACTGAGGCTGTACTGGGAAGGGTAAAGAATCATTCTTTGAGCATATAATAATGCTCCTTATGTTAAGTATTTCAAACAAACTCACTTCCTAACAATCTGTTTCTTAGAAATGTATGAATCTTTTATTGCAGCATCAGAAATACACTCTAGCGGTGAAGAGCAACTCCACACAGATGTAAGGTCTCTCCCCAGGAAGGTGACACTCACTTCCGATGGCCGGGTGTCACCCACACCTGCATTTACACTTCCATATTCTGCCTACAAACAGCCCAGCAAAGCACTACACTCTCCCCGAGCAATCCAAGTTCACTGCTGTTCTTTATTTGTCCTGTTTATGCACATGTACTTATGGATGAGAGGACCTTCTTCATCTGAAGCATTTTCGAGTGTTCCCATCCCTAACTGTAGCCACCAGAGAAAAATAATCAGGAAAAAAAAGTCAAAAAGAAAAGTCAGCCCCTTATACAAGTTAATCAAAAGAAAACTGATAAGAATAATCATTTTCATCATGTGAGAAAGAAGGGTTTTGTAGTAACATCAAAATGTAGAGCAGCTTCCCTTGCACAGGCCTCTAAATCTGCACCCACAACACGGACAGTATTCCAATGGTGGGTAGCCTCTTGCTCTCTTTTTTTGGCGGAGGAGCTTGGAATTGAAACCAGGTCCTTTGCACTGAGCTACATCCCTGGCCCTAGCCTTACTTATTTATTTATTAGTGAAAAGGTCTCTAAGTCACTGCCTGAGCCAACCTCAAACCTGCCATCATCCTGCCTCAACTTCCCAGAGCGCTGGGATCACAGGTGTGTGCCACCAAACCTGGCTCTCTTGCTACTTCGGCAGATTCCTCTGTGCATTAGACATCTGCACTGCAGCTCAGCTAGGTCACCTTCTCAAAAGGATTCATGCACAATAGGCCATACCTTCCTTAGGTTTTACTTCGGGTGCCCTAGAATTTAAAAGTACTGTACATATCTGGTGGAAGGAGATCTGTCCTTTGGCCCACCCTGTCCTTTTGTCCCTTGTCCTGGCATTACACATCCTATAAGGACTTTTAGAACATTCTTCTCAAAGGCCTTGGTGTCTTCCATGGCCTGTGGAATTCTGTTTTAGAAGTCAGCGCATGTCTGCCACCAGAGCACAAATCTGTCTATGGTTCTCTGTGCCAGAACTCAGTGGGTTCAAATAAGGCTTCCAGGATATGCTTCTCATCCTCTGCTTTTCCATTTCCTTTCCCTACACTTCACGCTCCATCACTTGTTAAAAACCTGCAGGCATTTTGTGACTATACCCTTTCTCATAAAAGGCCCTTTTTACCATTTTTTCTCTTGCCTAACTCATTGTGCCATGACAAACCCTCAAAAGTTTTCCAACCACCTCAATTTGCACAAAACACTCGTGATCACCTTTACGCTATCCACTGCCAAGCACTTTGAACACATTCAAGTCAGGCCATAATGCCTATGCCTTGGGGCCGCGCAGCTCTGAACCACTGGAGGTGCATGCATGACTGTCCCATGTATACTGTACTTTTCAATCTTCACAATAATCATTATTATTATTATCCCTGCTTTACAAATGAAAGATTGGGAGAGAAAATGGAACTTGCCCTAGTAGTTATCCAGCTTGTGACTACTTAACAGATTCAATCAACTCTAGACTGCCCAGTTCCAGAGTCTTGGACTCATAGTCACTTAACACACCATCTCTCCCCAGGATTGTCCACTTAAAGCTAACACGAGGCCAGACTATGGAAAAGGCAGCCCAGCAGAACATAATTTAAGAGCAGTGCTCACTGGTGAGCTGTGCTATCCTGATGCATAACAGAAACAGCTGAGTCTTTGAAGTGTAGTATGTACATATTTAAGCATACTGTAACAATCCACACTAAAAGTCATCCAAAAAGCACTTGAGTTTGTCATTCTGGGGGACACCTTCTCAGTTACTTCACACAAGCTGAAAGCGAAGAGGTGGGCTAAGAACCTGGCTTGGGAGTTGGACATGCCTGAGTTTCAATCAGTTTCTCCTATTACAGCTCTAGGGCCTTGAGGAAAACATTTGACCGCTCTCTGTGATTCAGTGCCCTTCATAGTTAGATATAACATATGTCAACAGCTTAGTTCCCTGGCATTAAGTGCTAAATTTAAAAGACTAATAAGTAATTGTTACTATTTTGCTTCAAGATTAATCCTAAGCCACACAGGAAAATAACAAGTAGACAGTATTTGCCTGGGAACCAAGAAAGATGCAATCTATAGGATTTGAAATAGAATATCACTACACATGTACATTATAACTCAAGAAGTATGACAAGTCATGTTTCAAGATAGTATAGAGTGAGAAAATCCTTCTTGGGTTTTTTGTTTTGGTTTGGTTTTGGTTTTTTGTTTTTTTTGAGACAGGGTCCCACTATATAGTTCAGACTGGCCTTGAATGTAGCCCAGGCCAGCCTCTCACTTTGTGGCAATCCTCCTGCCTCAGTCTCCTGAGTACTGGAATTACACATGTGCATCACCATGTCCAGTTAGAAAGTCCTTCTTTAAAAAAAAAAAAAAAAAAACAGTTGTTACATACTCTGTCCTTAGTCCTGCAGCAGGTACTTTATAGATGTTATTCTGAAAAAGTCCAGACATGAGTTATGGCTCCAAGTCACACCACCAAAAAGCAGGAGAGATTGTTGCTTTTTCAGATTTACTCAGAGTCACGAGTGAGGCTATCAGGGACATCAGCACAGGGGCAACACAGCTATTCCATAACGCATTTCCTTGGCACTCATCAGAATTTCACTGGGCAACACCTGGCATCCTCCATCCACACATCTGTATGATGTGTGTTGTGCTCTGAAGCCCAAATCATGACGTGACATCCTATTACCCATCTCATCCTACCACCCAGTTTGGATGTACCAGACAATCTTTAACACAAGCGACCAAAGCACTCGTTATTTACGCTGTTCTGTGTGTCACCCTGTCCTCAAGAAAAAGAAGCAGCAGAAAAAGTTCACTATAAATTCTACAGTTTGAGTCTGCTGCTAACACTTGCGGGATATAAATGCTATCACAGAAGAAAGTTTGTGTTTGGTTTCCCACTGTGCTCTTACCGCCACACACTGGTGGGAATACTGCAGCCTTCACCGGGCGTGGGTGCTCACGCCCAGCCCCAATGCTGACAGGCAGCAGAGGAAGGGCCCTTAGGGCCCCAGAGCGTTACTCACTCATTCAAGGAGGCCCCACTCTAACTGCTCTTTGGACCTTAACAGTCACAGAAACATGTGATCACAGGAAGTTAACTTTTATGCATTATTTTATACACTTGTTTCTAATTTTTTTATTTAACCTCTTATTTGCTTATTTATCAAAAGGAGCACATATTACACTCTGGGGTGAAGTCTCCCAATTCCCTCTGACTGTGCAAAATATTTTCCAATGCTTACAAATATTTAATGGCCTAAAAAATGCCTTCTAATCCACTATTTCAGAAACATGAATCATATATATGAAAAACTTACTGCTGGTACTGTGCTTGATATGGTAGGCGCAAAGAACAAGGCTGTGCCAACTACGTGTAATGGAGAGACAGACCATAAACAAATAATTACCGTATCATGCAATTAGTGCTATTAGCAAAGTAGAACTCAGTGGAGCAAGGTGCAGAGGAGGAAATGACTAATCCTGCTCACACTGCCACTCAGCAACAAAGGCATTTTTCTTTCTCCAGTATCTTTTGCAATTTCCTGACCTAATCTTCATTATTTTCTTTAATCAATGAAGCATCACAGTCCATTTCTATACTAAATACCATGCTCCTCAACCATCATCTCAAAATGCATGTTGCTTTAATGTACACTGATTACATAAGAAGTTTTCACATTAATGATCAGCCACACTGTAACACATACCTTGAGTATTTACCTGAGGATTACCAGAATTCTTTGGCCTAGAGTTCCTCCAATTTCTCTAGCCTTTTTACAGACAATTAAAACACATCTGATTCTGTATCTTCAAGAGTTCTACCTATTCTATCTTCCAGCAGAGTTAGTGTTTTCTGCTTTAATATTTAGATCTTTGATCCATTTTGATTTTAGTTCAGTGCATGGTGATAGACATGGGTCTAGTTTTAGTCTTCAACATGTGGAAAGCCAGTTTTTCCAGTACCACTTCTTAAAGAGGCTGTCTTTCTTTCAGTGAAGGTGTTTGGCCCTTTACTCAAAAACAAGGGGGCTGGGTGTGTTTAAAGTTGTGACTGCATCTTCTAACCTGTTCCACTGATCCTCAGGTCTGTATTTTGCCAGTACCATGCTTTTTTTTCACAGTAGCTCTGTAGTATAAGTTCAAGTCAGGAAGTGTGATGATCCCTGCCTTACCTTTGTTTCCCAGAATTGCCTCTGCTATTTTAGGTGTCTTCTGGTTCCAAATTAATTTTAGGATTGTTTTCTCTAATTCTGTGAGATATGCTATTGGAATTTTGATTGGAGTTGCACTAAGTCTGTATAACAGTTTTGGAAGTATGGCCATTTTCATATATTGGTTATTCCTACCCAAGCACAAGGGGTATCTTTCCATTTTCTGACATCTGCTTTAATCTCCTTTTTCACAGTAGTTTTCAATGTATAAGTCTTTTATATCCTGCGTTAGATTGATTCCTAGATATTTCTCTTTTTTGGGGGATAGCACTGTGAAAGGTATTGCTTCCCTAATTTCTCTCTCAGTGACTATTATTCATGTACAGGAAGGCTATCGGTTTTTGAGTGCTAATTTTGTATCCACCTACTGAATTTGCTTATGAAATCTAGATGTTTTCAGTGGAGTTTTGGGGACTTCTATGTCGATTATGTCATCCCATGAATGATAACTTCCTTCTTTCCTGTCGTTATTCTAAAAACTCTTCTTTTACTTATCTAATTGCTCTGGCTAAAGTTTCCAGAACTATGTTGAATAAGAGTGGAGATAGTGGGCATCCTTGTCTTGTTCCTGATTTTAGAAAGTTTGTTTTTGCCCATTTAGTACAATGTTGGCTGTTGGTTTGCCATACATGGCTTTTATCAGATTGAGATAAAGACTATTTCAATTTTCTGTGCATTTGTTATCATAAATGAGTGTTGGACTTTTTAAAAAGCTTTTTCTGCATCTATTGAGATAATCATATGATTTTTGTCATTGGCTCTGTTAATATGGTATATTACATTTATGCATTTATGTATGTTGAGCCATCCCTGCATCCCTGGGATGAATCCCACCTGGTCATGGTGTATAATCTTCTTGATGATTTGCTGCATTCACTTTGCCAGTATCTTATTGAGGACTTTTGCATCTCTATTCATTAGGGAGATTGGCCTGTAGCTCTCTTTCTTAGTTGGGTATTTCTCTGGTTTTGGTATCAGGGTAATGCTTGCTTCTAGGGATGAATTAGGGAATATTACTTTCCTTTCAATTTCATTAAAGAGTTTCATCAATAGTGGCATTAGATCTATTGTAAATTTCTTGTAGAATCCAGCTGTGAGCCCATCAGGACCTGGGCTTTTCCTTGTTGGTAGGTTTTAATTACATCTTTGATTTCATTGATTCATATTGATTTATTTAGGACTTTTATATCTTCTTGATTCAGCTTTAATAATTCATATATATATCTAGAACTCTGTCCGTTTCTTCTACATTTTTCCATCTTACCAGAATACAAGTTTTCAAAGTGGGTACAGATGATCTTCTGGATTTCTGCAGGGTCCATTATGACTTCACACTTTTCACTCCTAACTGTGTGGATTTCAGTCTTTTCTTTCCTTTTTCTTGGTGAGGTGGGTAAGGATTTGTCCATTTTATTTAATCTTTCAAAGAACTAACTCTTTGATTCATTGATTCTTTGTACTTTTTGTAGTCTCCAATGTGTTAATTTCTGCTCTAATCTTTATAATGTCCTCTCTTATACAAGCTTTTGGCTTAGTCTGCTCTTCTTTTTCTAGAAGTTTGAGATTCACCATTAAGTTGTTTATTTGCCCTTGCTCTATTTTCCTGATATGGAAAACGGATTTCACTGCTAAATTTCCCTCTTAGGATTGCTTTGTGTCCCATAAGTTCCAGTATGTTGTCCTGTCATTATCATTTAATTATAGATACCCTCTAATTTCTTCTTTAATTTCATCTTTGACCCATTGGTTGTTCAGGAGGATGCTATTTAATTTCCATGTTTTTAATGAAGTGCTTGTGGTTTCTTTTGCCATTGATTTCAAATTTCATTGCAATATGGTCTGATAATATGTATGGGATATTTTTAGTTCCTTTTGTATTTACTTAAGCATGTTCTGTGAGCTAGTATGTGGTCTATTTTGGAGAATGTCCCACATACAGCTGAGAAGAATGTGTATTTTTTTTTTTTTAAGAATGTGTATTCTGATGTTGTGGGGAAGAACACTCTGTAGACATTTACTAAGTCCATTTGTTCAAAAGTTTGGTTCAATTCTAATATTTCATTTTTGACCTTCTGTCTAGTTGATCTGTCTTTTTGTGACAGTAGGGTATTGACATCCCCAATACAATTGTATTAGTGCTTATTTGATTTTTCATGCCCATTAATATTTGTTTTTATTTACATGGGTGCACTGGTATCTGTTGCCTATATATTTATGATTGTTATTTCTTCCTCTTGGATCGTTCCCTTTACAAGGATGTAGTGACTTTCTTTATCTCACTTAGTCAGTCTTGGCTTAAAATTCACTTTATCTGCAAACAGAATAGCTACCATTGCTTTTTCTGGGTTCCTGTCACATCAAGTATTGTTTTGCATCCTTTGACATTCAGTCTATGAATTTCATTTTGAATTAAATGGGTTTCTTGTATGTAGCATATTGTTGGATCTTGCTTCTTGATGCAAGAATTGAGACCATTAACATTAACGGTTATAACTGATATGTACTGACTTATCCTTGCCATGTTATATTCCTATTGTTGGCTCCCCGTTTTGCCTCCCCTCTGTTCAATTCTATACCTTGCCTGGTAGATTCCTTCAGTTGGGGTTCACAGAGTTGTAGTCCTTGTTATCTCTATCTAGAATGCCCTTGAGACATTTTGGAGTGCTTGTTTGGTAGTCATCAATTTCCTCAGATGTTCTTTGCCATGGAAGTATCTTATCTCTTCATCAGTTTTGAAAGGTAAGTCTTGAGGGGTACAACAATCTTTGTTGAAGGCTGTTTTCCTTTAGAACTTGAAATACTGCACACCAAGCTCTCCTTGACCTGACAGTTGTGCTGAGAAGTCAGCTGTGTGTCTGATGGGCTTTCCTTTATAAGTGATTTGTTTCTTTTCCCTAACAGCTTTTAAGATTCTATTCTTGTGTTGAATTTCTGAAATCTTGACTATGATATGCCTGCCTTGTAGATTGGTTTGATTGAGGCCACTCAATTCTAATCAAAACAAAACAACTTTTCCCTCTAAATACTGAAAAATGTAATTTTTTTCCACAATGGTTTGTACAATACACACAAAAGCAGCTGTCATGTGGCTTCTTATACTCTTATTAAGAAGTTATGAAGATATTAAAGTGCATCTCAAGGAAGAAGACACTAAAAAGATCACTGAAGTCAAAGGTTTTCTAAAATTTCAAAACTATTCAGAAAGCTATCATCTCACTTGGTGGGAGCAGGCACTACTTACGTGTCACCTCTAGACTATAATCTCAAATTTGTTACCAGTGAAGTTCCTATTATCACCTACTTAACCAGAAGGGGAAGAGCCATGCCAGAGGGTGTTCATAGGTTCCCTTCATATTTTAAAAGGAACATATATGGACTGCTCTTTTTGTACTTTAGTATCTCAGTTACTTTTGATGAGACAAAATACCCAATGCCCAAAATTAAGGGAGGAAAGGTTTATTTAGCTTACAGTTTGTGGAGGTTTCAGTCTATAATCAGCTGGCTCCAAGGCAGGTTGGAGGGTGGCAGGGCACAAGAGCAACACTTCAAAGCAGCAAAAGACAGCAAAAGCAGTAAGAGCAAAAGGCGGGTAAGCAAGCCTCTTTTCCCTCCTTATATTGTATAAGGGTATCAGCCCATGGTCATACCATCTCCATGCCCTCCTCTTGCACATGCTCAGGATGAATACAAAGTAAGGACTCTGGCTCCCTGCTGAGTTATAAAACTTCTCAAGTTGACACAATGTATTGACCAGAACACTATAGCTCTTTACTCAATCTTTACTTTTCTTAATAGTAGTAAGAAGCTATTTTATTTGTTTGGGGAAGTGCTACACTTTGTATACAAATGTTTTCATTACAAATTGCCCTATCATTATATTCCAAGTGGATCCTATTCGTTTCAAAGTGATTTAGAACATAAAGTTAACTTTGGTACTCAACTGATTTGAAACTTGTTGAATTTGGTACTCCACGCACTTTGATGCAAAAACTTTGTTCCCATTCCGGTCACTTGTTTGGTACTTGATGTGCAGCTAAAATATGCTGGTGTCAATTGCCTCACACTGCGCTACCCTTTCCATACCAAAACAATTTGTTTGGTATTCATTGATGTTGTACCCATCATGCCTCCCAGGACAAGTACAGGTACCACTGCACTGACTGCTCAGTAAAAAAGGTGCGAGTGTTCATTAGACAAATACCCCCATCTATGTGCTCTCTGTTGTTCTGTTAGGATGGTTAATAGTGACTGGAGTAAGTACCAGCCACTGAGTACATGTATGACCAGTTTTCTCAAACCTCATCTTAGTTATGTTTCTCTCATTGCCTAGACAAAACATCTGATGCCCAAAATTAAGAAAGGAAAAGTTTATTTAGCTCATGGTTTGTGCAGGTTTCAGTCCAAGCTCAGCTGGCTCCAAAGCAGAGTAGAACATGGCAGAGGGCAACAGTTCATGGCGGCAGAAAACAGCAAAACAGCAAGAGCAAAAGGGAGGAGCAGCTGAGAGCAAGCCTCTTTTCCTCCAGTTGTATGCAGGCTGCCCGCCCCAGGGCAGGTGTAGCACTCACACCAATAATCCCAGCATTGGACCATGAGTCAATCAAAAACTCTATAAGCTCATCCCATGACTGCATGAGGCTTTGGGAGGACACTCAGGTACAAACCATAATACCCCCCACAATGTCATTCAAGCTGGAGTTTGCATAGCGCCAATGCTCTTAATCTGCTACTCCACCACCTGCCCTTATGAGAGCATTGGGTGGGACCCATTCATCCTATCCAATGATTTGACTTTTAGGGGAGATCAAATCCAGTGCACCCTTTATTTTCAGACAAGGTCTTTATGTGGCTCAGGCTGGCCTCAAAGCTGAAATCCTCTCTGTCTACCAGGTAGTTGGGTTTATAGGAATAAACCACCATATCTGGCTTGATCAACTTATTTCTCCATTTTCAAGCTACCATAAAAGACCTCTCACAATTACCCATTGTTTGAATGTTTTGAGGGTGTCCCACCTATAACAATCTAACCAGACCCTCTGAGTGAGCTTTTGGGATATGCTACATATACTTAGCCCTATCAACAACCTGACAGGCAGGCAGTATTCTACATCTATTATGGGTTCGACATACAGCTTTTAAGTGATAGAGGCAGGACTGCAATCCAAATTCTAAGACCAAATTCTGGCTCAAGACTGAATCCCATTCAACTGAAATTACTTTTTCTTATGCTACTTTGTTTTTCATTATTTTTTAAAACTCTAATAAATGCTAAAGTTGGGTGTGGTGGTGCATACCCATAATCCCACACATGTGAGGCTGAGGCAGGAGGATCACTGAGAGTTCAAGGTAGTCTAGATGAGTTGAAGGCCAGCCTAAATTACATAGTGAGACCTTGTCTCAAAAAACAAAAACAAAGGACTTCCGGGAAGATGGCAACCAGGTAAACAGCAGAGAAAGATCCTCCCAGAGGATCGCCACCCAGACACTGGAATATAGCAACATGAGAAAGACAGGAAAGAGAGAAATGTGTACCCTGAACCCAGGAAGGATCTGAAATGAGAATTGCAGCCCTCAGAAAGGCCAAACAAGAACTCTTCTGGAGGAAAGGCTCAGAGGGCCGTCATGGCACAGTCGGAGAAAGAAGAGGCAGAGAAAAAGGGAGTTACTGCTCCAAACATACCCTCAGCCCGCTCCCTTATTCCCCGCACTCACAGCTTCAGTTTCGGAGACCCATGTTCACAGGAGCCTCCCGACTTGGCCAGGGGAGAATGGAGTTCCAGAAGCTGGTCCAGGACCGGAAAGGAAAAGCACAGCCAGAAAAAGAGGCACTGGCAGTCGGGAGATGTTGTCGAACCAAATGTGAGGATGAGAAGTTACAACAGCCACTAAAACTGAATCCCCACCCTGCAGCAACCTTTCTAATCAGCACCCAGAGGCAAGGTGGAGTCAAAGCAACCAGTACACAGCCCACGACACCCAGCTCTACACCTGCTCTGAGGCTGTGGCCTCCTGCCTCTCCACTGTGTGAGCAGCTACGAGGAGACAGCAGCAGAGAGCAGCAGAGAGCATCGGGAGCAACCCCAGGGCCACAGCAATTCATAGGGATCTAGCCAAAGAACAAACGAGAACTGGAGCACAACAGCTAAGAGAGGGGCTGGGGATATAGCTCAGTGGAATAAGCGCCTGCCTAGCAAGCACAGGGTCCTGAGTTCGATCCCCAGTACCGCCAAAAAAAAAAAAAACAGTTAAGAGAGAGCTACGGATGAAGGTGGACCACACGGCCCCACACCCCTCTCACTCCAACACCGTGCCTCCAATTCTCTTCTAGAACTAATAACTAAACTTAATACACAGCCTGGACTACCACAGTGAGCACGGGTGGGGGAGACCTCATGCCCTTGTGTCCAGCATCGTAAGTGCGCCCAATGCCGCACTGCAAGGGGTGGGGAATGGCAACACTGGAGATTGGGAGGTGGGAGGAGGTGAAGACCTAGAACTAGGGTGCAGACCTGTTCTCTTGCTGGGTGGGGACAGCCTCCAAAGAGTCATAGGTGCCCTACAGGGAGACACTAGTGGCCTATAAGGGGACCCCAGGGGTCTTGACAGGGAGCTCAGTAGCCTAAGGGGGTAAGGGGCTCCCTCCAGGCTACATGAGAACCCTGAAGACCTGGATGGGGCCTCCAGCAGTGTGGTAATGAGGCATAGCCAGGCGGTCCACTGGGGGCAACCCCGTGGACTCGACCCAGCCCCTGGCAGTGCAGCGATGGGGCAGAGTCTGGCAGTCTGCTGGGGGTGACCCCAGGGACGCAACCAGGCTGCTGGCAGAGCCTTGCTGGGGCAGAGCCCAGCGATCTGCTTGGGCAACCCAGAGGACTTCACTGGACCTCCGGATGCAATGTATCGAGGCAAAGCCTGGTGGTTCACTGGGTAACCCCACCAACTCGACTGGACTCCCAGTAGTGGCCTTAAGGGCTTGTCAATGGGAGCTTGACCATAGTGAACCTGGTTTCCTGCCTATCTACTGTCTTTGAGCATGGGTGCTTTTCCACCTCCTGCCATAGCAATCTGTATACACCCATATATGTTACTGCATAATTTGAAGCAGCCATGTCTCTTCCCAAGGTGAGAGTCCAAAAGAGTAAATAAACCCAAAAGTACAGTTATTGTCAGAAGGAAGATGACTGATTGGGTAGTAGAATAACAGAGATGAGGGTGGAGAAAATTGATTAATCAAACAAGCCATCATCTGTATAACTGAGTAACAAATATAAAGATAACATTATGTAATACAGCATCCAGTGCTAATTCCCTACTGTCTTCTCTATAATTCTGTATTTCCTGTATTTTTGTTGTTGTTGTTATTCTGGTTTATATGTCTACATTCTTTTGCCTTTAAAATAAAAAAAAAATCTAGTAAATAAATAAATAAAGCTTTGTTTTGGGGTTTGCCTCTACTACTGTCCCCAAAATTCATGACCTGGAAGGCAGCCTTAATGTGTTTACCCCTAGGAGAGGTAACCTACCCTTTGCCATTGCTACATGGATCAGATTTGGATTTCCTAGATTTACTGTGACAGCACAAAAGACTAATGACTGATTTGTTTGGATATATGAGTCACTGATCATTTCAGTTAACTTGTTCACTGAGTGCTGTTACTAGGTACTCAATGCTAAATTAGATCTCAGAGTCGCCACAGAGAAACAGCTGAGACAGCTGAGTGAGACAGCCAAGAGTTCCAAGTCTGGCAGGGAATACACAATACACTCACATGTAAATTAGACATCACAGGAATTTAAACCATGAGAGTGATCTTTACAGAAAGAGATGCTGAGCTAATATATAGTGAAAATGCAGTATTTTTCAATACTCTCCTATTTGGAAGGAACTCCATCCATATAATGTGTCTAAGGACAGAAACATGCAAGTATTAAAATCCCACTGAGTGTTTGGTAAAGATGATGCCTCTAAGAAATTATTTCACATTGTGCTTACTTTTTTAAAGAACTGTGATGAAATCAGTACAGATGAGGACTAAAGAGCTTCTCCCTTTAGCAAAATTTTGGTGTGGGCTGGGGTTGTGGCTCAGTGGCAGAGTACTTGCCTGGCATGCTTCTTCATGGGGCCTTGAGTTCTACCTCTAGTATGAGTGTTTTGTTAAAATGACTTTAATTTTTTTTATTTATGATATTTTATTTTATCTCCGCAGTACTGGGATTAAACCTAAGGGTTCACACATGCTATGTAAGTGTTCTATCACTGAGCCACAGCCCCAGCTCTTTTTATTTTTGAGACAGTGTTTCACTAAATTGGCCAGGCTGACCTTGAATTTGTGACCCTCCTGCCTCAGCCTCCTGAATAGCTGAGATTACAGGCATATCTGGGTTTTTTTAACTTTAATAAATAACAGTATCTATTAGTTCTGATTTGTTAGTTTGTAACTCAAAAGGTACTCCCGAATACTAGTTGAAAACTCTCTAAAAAGCCAATTAACAAACATGTTCGATAGTTACAAAAGTTTGGTAAGTTTAAAAAAGTAAGAGACAAGATGCCTCTGACCTTTCTCTAATCTTATTTGAATCATCAGTTGTTAACATATAGTATTTTGCTCTTTAAGAATCTTTAAAATTTATTATTTATAAATGGATATACACATGTATACAATTTCTTATCTATAGGGAATATTAAATATCAATTCATTATTATAAAAGAAAACATACATATATAAAGAAAACATTAAGCTTAAATAGAAAAAAATCTCATAAAATATGTATATTTAAATATAATTAAGTAAAATAAAAATGCCTAAAAACAAAAAAAGGAGGGCCAGGGTATAGCTCAGTGCAGGATGTCTGCCTAGCAGGTTTGAAAGCTGGGGTTCCAGGCCCAGCAGTATAAAAAGAAGTTGCATATATTAGAGAAAGACTTATATGATAAATTTAAAACATTTTAAACCAAAAATTTGCCCCCAAAATAGATGCAGATATGTGTACATATGTTTTTAAGTCCCTAAAAGTCTACATATGCTACCTTCACTTGCACACATGTAAATATTGCAAAGGGGTTTACAAAGACACACCCAACTGATAAGAAAGAAAAGTGGCTACCTGTGCAGATGGAAAAGGAGGGACGGAAAATAGAACGAAGGGGTCTTTACCTGTAACACTTAATTTGTTATGAAACGCATTTATCTGTATCACCTGTATAATTGCAAAGAATTTAAAGTACACTCCTTGGCATATTAAGAATGGCTTAACAAATGGACATGTAAATCAACATGGACTCAACGCCATCTAATATTCAAAGAAATGTAAACTAAACCAGTGCAGTATTATATTAGCACTTAAAACATTCAATGCTAATGACAATAAAATGACATACCCACCTCCATAGAGGGTCAATTTATCATTATCCATCAAGAGTCTGAAAATGTTTGTACTGCTTGGCCAGTTCCAGTTTCAATCTATTTGAAGAAAGTACTCAAAAATGAGGCCAAAATTTTACACACCAATGTTTATAACTGTTTGAACTACTAAAATGCAAAAATTACCTAATTGTTTAGGACAGAAATGATGTAAGAACACCATTTGCGAGATATCCATATGGTAGGATAATATACAACCATTAAAATTATTTTCACATAAAAATGCTTAAGATATATTAAATGAGGAAAGTGGGATACAAAAATATTACTAAAAGTATAAAATATACAGATATACATATAGAAAATAGGCAAAAGATACCAAGCAAGCTGGCAAAGTGTCAGTCATGTTTTCACATCTTTTTTATTTACTTTTGTATCCACAGCAACTAGAACAGTTTTCAGCTCATCATAGGCAAGCAGATATTGCTGAATGAGTAATATTCTCTACTAAAAACATTGAAGGCCATCATAAAAAGTGTCAAAACTCTGCAAGAGGGACATTTTGGAGCACCACAGTATGCAAAGACACTTGTTGGAAAGGGTTTGTCTCATTTGTTGGTAAAAAAAAAATCACTTGGGAGGATTAATTTTCCTGTTCTTTTCCATCCCATTGCCATTGTGAGTGTAGACATGACCTTCAAGTTAGCTTCTATGAAATTATAAGTGTTCTTGCTATTGCTAACCTTTGTTCAAATATTCAAGCAAAACATTTGGAGCCCTGGATTCTGTAAATAACTATGCGTAAGCTCAATAGATCTCGTCCCCTCTCTAGGCAGATGATTAGACAACTTTAAATGTTCATCCCATCTGCAAAATTAAATGACTACAATCTATTCTTATCAGACAGAAAATACAAAGGTTACCAATCACTGTGTTTTGTTTATCTTATTTCCCCACATTTGTGACTGGAATCAAATCAATGTAAAGACATGAAGTGGCATTGAAAAGTTTGTTATCTGGAATTATTTTGCAGATGATGGTTCAACTTTGTTTTACTGGGGTCTTTGGGGGAAGTTTAAGCTAAAATTTTACTTTTCACGGATCATTTAATTCTTTTCTCAGATGGGTCTCATTTGATGAAAACTGGTCAACTCCTTCACGCCTGCAGAACTCTCCCAAGCTTATTTCTCATCCCTGCCTAAAACTTTTTCTTGGACCCCTTGGACCAGGTCCTGAGGGGGAACTGAAGGAGGTTTCAGAGACAAAGGTAGAGGCTGCAGAGCAGCAAGAAGGAAGCCTACAGTCCTAGGCCAAACAAGACAGACAAACCTGACCGCTTCTCAGAGCCTGGTTTTGTTTGAAGTACATGGCCAATGCTGTTGCTTAAGTCAACAAAAGATGTGCTGTCTTCAGATTTTTTATACCACACTTTTATGGATTCCCTGCACTTACACAACTTCTATGAATCTTCCACACCTATAGACTAACCACATCTTTACGAGACAAGGATTGCTGTTCTGAAGAGTTTATTTGTTTTCTTGGTTAATCAGAAGCCCAAACAATTTAACTGAAAATATTTTTTCCTAGTATCACCTTTCTACATGTCTAGTATCAAGTTTGGAGTCCCACAATGGAGTTTAAGATATCAGATCTTAATGGGTTAAAGAGAGTTGCCTCTGTGTTGCAGCCACAACAGAATCACAGGCAGCCAAAGAGGGTTTGACACTGCAGACCCCAGCTCCCCACTTGGGGTCCTGCTCTGGGTGCCCTGCAGGCCCAGGCACACTGATGACCCTGGGTCTCCAGGCCAGGGGTGGGCAAGGAATGATGGCGGCTCATAACCACTCTGTTCCCCAGGACTCCTTCTGTTCCTTAGGACTCCCTCTTGCATGTGAAAGCAGATGGCCAGCAGCCAGATCTGGCAGCCACAGACCATTGGTGCAGAGTAGGATACAAACTGCCTTGCCCTGTTCTTTCCAAGAGGAAATGGGTTGGAAATCCCAAACACCCACTGTTTTATTACTGATACTTTTGGAGGAGGTACGCTTTATACAGCAATATATATTCACCGAAGGAAATCTAAAGAGGAAGAAGGTATTAACATTTTTATGTATTTCTTCCCAAGCTTTATCATTTGAGATTTTTTTTTTAACAAAAACAGAATCCTAGCTCATATCAATTTTCATAAGCTGCTGATCACTAAGCTATAAGATTCCTCTTACTTTAGACACCTAGGCCCATTTTCATGTAGGTGAGAAGCTACCATTTTTCCCTGAGTGCCTTCCTTATACGTCATTCCAGCTAGAATGAAGATCTAACAAAGGAAAGTTTTTTCATTTTTTAAAAAATACTTTTGGTTTTCTGAGACAGGCTCTTGCTGTGGAGCTTAGGATGGTCTTGAACTCACTGTGTAGCTGAGGCTGACCTTGAACTTGCAGCAATCCTCTTGCCTCTGTCTCCCAAATGCTGGGATGCTGTGCATGCACCACCATACCTGGTGCCCCCACCCCCAAAACAATTCTTAACTAACTAAATTCAGCAGACTGGGGTTAAGCAAAATTCAAAAAATATCTTTAAGGCAAAACTTGCTCAGCCTTAATGTGGACACAAGGATCTGTCTGCTTTCACAGACCTGCCCCACCCTGCATCTTGTGTACTCCCTGGGGAAGTATCTCAGAACCTTAATGTCCCACGGAGTATACGCCCAGAAATGCTATTGCTATTCCCTCAGAGAAAGGCCTGAAATCTAAAAGAGCTGATTCACAGGTGCACAGCTCTGCAGCTCCACGGACCAAACCTTGGGCTGGAAACCCAACTTGTGAAAGATGCGTTGGTATCTGAGGCTCTCACACTCTATTCACCTCCTTTTTTGGCAAGAAAGCCACGCTGAGGATTAGCGGTGGTTCCCACCTGCACATCATGAGAGACATGGGCAGAGTTTCAAACTAAGCAAATGCAGTCAGTAGTGCTGTGCTGCACGTGTCCCTGACCTGTCTTCCTTCGTCCCACCTGTAACTGACCCGAGGCCTTTTCCCACACCCACCCTCCTCGTAATCAAAGCACTCACTTCCTTGTGTTAAGGATCAACTAAGTGAGAACAGGATGTGAGGGACTAATAATAGCTCCTCAAAACTAATGGGGATATTTAAATTTAAAGTGTTTAGAGTTAATATTATCTTTATATAAAGGGACTAGATTTATCAAGAATATTTAAAGTAAAAAGTTGACAAGGCACCTTTTAATATATTAGATTATGTTTTATTTAGTGCAATAAATGGGTGAGTTACAAAACAATTATATGTACTCATGCAAAACACTGTATTAAATCCTAAGGAAAACACTACCTGAAATTCTACCACTCAAAGACAAGACAAGCGAACATTTTGATTAATGCTTTTAACTATCCTTCCCATGTTCATGTGGTTTCTTTGCTGAAATGCTCATCTCATATGTTCTATCACAGCATATTTTTCATACATTTGTGTCCCATGCTAATGCTTTTGTACAACATCACTGTCAGGGTTACAAAATATTCAATTACATAGACAAACTAGGATATATTTTGGGAGCCAAGTGGGTTGCTTCCAATGTTTAATTCAAACAGTGCTCATGGTGCATCCTCAAAGCTAAACCTCTGAATTTATTTCTAAGCATTTCCTTAGACATCACTCCTAGAAATATGCTCACCAGTGAAAGGGTCAACACACTGTCTCACATTTGGTCGCAAGACACCTTTTAAGGGAAAAAAAACCCTGAGTCATGTCAGCATTTGCATTTCTCTCAGCCTACCTTGGCTGAAATCTTACCATTGCCTCTGCTGTCTGTACTTACGCTTTCAAAATACTCAAATTCTACAGACATTTTTAGTTCAACAAGCTGTATGGCTTGATGTAACATCTATATCCTTCCTTTTTCCTCAATTCATATCTGTCTTGTCTCCAACTGAATGACAAGTGAATTAGCAAATATCCCTGTAGTTTCCACTGACCTTGTTTAATCCTTAGCTTAAGCCTTTTTTCTCCTCCAGTTTTCTGGTCCCTGAGCAAAGTGACTTCCTCCAAAAGGCTTGGGAGTTTGAAACATGTGCCTGCAAAATACAAACCCACCTAGATGGTATGTGTAATAAAAAATGGGGGTTCTTGGTCTGTACCCCATTTCATTATGCTAACACCAATTTACACAGCATCAGCCTGTTTTTCTTTGCAGAACCACTGTTTCAATGGAACAAAACGCTGTAGCATTTTTTCAAACATAAGCTGTTTCCTGATGAGACAGTAACAAGTCAAGATTATTCCCTGGATCATAATTCATGTCTAATTTCACCACTGGGAAGGCTGAAGCTGTAAGACACAGCTCAACAGAAGTGATACCATCACTGCCAGAGCGTAAAAGTCGTCTAGGAAGATAACTTTACCCATTTGTTTATTTCCCTTGTATATACGGCTTGTACTATATCCAATAAGCCTTACAGTTTATGTATTAAATGCCTGTTCTATTATGAAAGAGGAACTGGACAAGGCACAGACAAACCTTAAGAGCTCCAGCATTTCTCACCGGAGGTACCATGAGCACTCTGGACTAGGATTGGACCAGGCAATCCTTCACTGTGCAGGACTGTTGCAAGTAACGGCATAGACTTAGTGACGCACACCTTCAGGGCATTAAATGCTAACATGCACAACCTTGTCATCATCATGACCATCACAAATGTCCCCATACCCTTCCAAGCACCAGAGGAGAGGGGTGACACCACCCCCAAGGAGAACCTCACTTTATACTTGGTGAGATGGATCTAACATCCAACAAATGATAGAAAACAGCAATAATCTGGAGGTGAAATTGTGGGGTGGAAGCTTTAAGAACCTTAAAGGGGTCAAAGCAGAACTGAAGGAACAGAGGAGGCTCTGCTATGAGTAGGAGTAGAAACCTGTGAGCTTCCTCAGAAGTCCAATCCGTAGTTAACAGTCAGCAATGAAATGCTTTCTCATGCATACCCAGCACTTTTCCTGCTTCCAGCTGATTTGAGCCAATACAAAGCACTGAACTTTGACAAGCAGCACATCCTACACATTTGGTAATACCAACCATTAAAACACTATTATTGGTCCGGCCGTCCTGTTTGGAGCACTTTTTCTCCCTGCATCTTGGGCTTGGGGAGCGTCCTGGTAGGTTAAGGGCACTGCCAGTCTCCACTGCTGGGGTTCTCCTGAAAACTCAACTACACACTCACCATCCACTGCTCAGCCAAGATGATCAGACCCCTTGCCTAGTTCCTTTCTGACTGTGTCAGTCATGGTGAAATGGTTTTTCTCTGAAGGACAATGTGCTTAAATTGGTGAAATGGTTTTTCTCTGAAGGACAATGTGCTTAAATTAAAGTCTCAGAGAATAATGCTCCTTTGTTGATTCTTGATGTTCCATTTAAGAAGGTCAAACACTCTTTCAACTTTAGCCACAATCAATACCATCACCTTTTATCATACAGTGCTGGCAGTGATAGGTTCTCTGATGACATCTTTATTCTTAAGTGATATCGAAAAGGTCACTGGAGTGAGCCACCTTTTAATAGATCATGTTCAGAATGTATTAGTAACCTATTATACTATATACTAGGCAGTATATGGGACCTTGTTCTAAAACCTCTGGAGCTTATTTAAAATGCAAAGTAATAATTGCAAAATTAGAGTTTCTAGGCCTGAAAGTCTGAGTCAGTGAGCTGTAAAAGCAGGAAACTGACTGTAAACACCACCAGGTACTCCTACCATAGATGATGCCTATGTGCACAGAGTAACAGTAAACTACAAACCGGCATCTTCTTGCACTTTACATTTTATCTCCTTAAAATGAATTCCTCGAAAGCAAACAGACATCAAGTAAATGTCAAATGGAAAAAAAGAGATCAATTTAGTTCTGAAAGAAAATTAGAGCCCCTGATTATCAAAAGGCTCCGATGTATGTATGGTAAACCTGTGCAATTAAAACTTGTATTTACCTCTGTATAAACCTTATACCTTTATATTTAACATGCATACCTTTATATATCAAACCTTTATATCTTATAAAACATTTTAGTCTCTATAGAAAAGACTGATCACAAGATGATCACAACCTTATCAAACCATAAGGTTGTAATTATACAGTATATTTGGAAAACATTTACTCATTTTTTAATACTTATTACTTTGCCCTTATAAAAGAATTTATTTTTATTGGTGGTACTCTGGATTGAACTCAGAGCCTTCACACTGAGCTACATTCCTAGCCCTTTTTATTTTTTATTTTGAGATAGGACAGGGTCTCAGTAAATCACCATGCTGCCCAGGTTAGGTTCAAACTTTTGATCTTTCTGCCTCAGGCTCCCAGAGTGCTAGGGATTACAAGCAAATGCTATCATGCCTCGTTAAGAAACAGTATCTTACCATCTGACAACCTGTATCAGATTGGCAAAAATCTAAGGCACAAAGAGTTTATAGAGTATGTCTAAAGGTTAATATAAGAACTTAAACTTCCAAAAGGCTACCCTTTTTCCTGCTAGATTAGAAGGGCCAGTGGATTTCAAACCACATGCCAACTGAGATAATCAAGTTCACCAAGAAGATTGCTCAGAGAACAACCCTAAGAAAGCCCAGAGGAAGAGTACAGAAGCAGATGAGCTGTGATATCTGTGCCACACAAATGTCACCTCTCAGAGTATTTAGCAGCACTCAAAATATTCACAAATACCATTACTTTCATTCCTCCCATGAACAAAGGATTGTCTACTACATGCCAGACCCTAGGAATAGACCAAACACAGAGTAGAGAGGGCTCTTACAGGCGTGGTATAATGCAGTCGGGTGGTTTCTGACTCATGGCCTTACTTGACAAAATGGGCTTTAAGGGAGAACTGAAGAGAGACTAATAGTCAGTTCTACAGGGGGGAAGTGAATGCATTTTACGGAACCAAAACCTAAAGATCACAGCAGTTTCTTGCCTTGTGAAGTATGGTACATCAACACAATTTCTCCTTTATTTAAAGATTTAATATTTTAATGTACCTTAACATTCTCAGGCAGAGCATCCACAGCTCTGGCCACATGAAGACCTTAGGAGCCTGGCCCCAGGTCCCGTAACAGTATGGACAGCAAATGCATGCTCAGTTTGTTCTGTCACCTTGCTATAGTGAAGCACACAGATAGCTGTTGTCAACTGGGCAAGACAAGAGCAAGGATAGGGCCAAGATCCCTGAAAATGGAATAAAGATGATGGCCCTTGGACATGTTTTGGGAAAGAAAAGAGCTTGTTTCAAATCTTCAAGGGAACCAGGATGGAACCTCCAGAAGTCACAAGTAGAACCAAACTACAGGGCTCATCCACCTATGAAAAGGACTTTCATTCCTGATCTAAGAATAAGGCATAAGAATGCCTGGCAATTATTTCTTCTTCGAGGAGTTTCTGGTTCTTTCCTGCTAATAGGTTCTAATGGGGTAAGATCTAGATCCTGATGCTGAGAGGTAAACAGGCTGTGTGTCCCACACCTTTGCCTAAAATCTCTGTGGCAAGAACCATTCCCTTTTCCTATTAAAATTGTCTTGCCACCACCAGTACTATCAGATTTTCAACACACAGCTTTGAAGTTTCAGCATCCAAATTAGACTGTTACAGGAACAACAGCTGACTTCCACTTGTCATTCTTCAAAGACTGACATGGGAGGCGTGTAAACAAAAATTTCCAGGTTCTGTTTCTTAAAGTAGCCTGTAGTTCTTTGATAACTCTCTCTAAAAATATTTTTTAAAATTTAAAGATCTCATGAATGTGTGTATTGACAAATCACTGCTTTGAAGGTCTGCCCCAAGAACCAATTATGAGATATAGAAGTGAAAGAAAAACTAGAATGTCTGATATTACAATCTGGTTTTAAACCAAAAAATATGTATACAGTCCATAAAAAAGCAGTGAAGAAACTTAGAATTTATGAATACGATAAGTCAAAGTAAAAGCATTAAAAATAAAAAGTAACACGTTATAAAGAAAAGTTTGTAGGAAAATAAAGATATACATATATAATTTATATATATTTTAATAAAATATAAAAGCCATATTGCCTATGAAATATTATATACTATATATCACAATGATATATTGCCTATTAGAAAGTCCAAATTTTTTGATTTTTGTTTTTTGACAACCAGTCACAAAGGTTTTTTTTGGTTATGTAACATAAATGCCAAGTACCAAACAAACAAATGGAAAGTTTTCTGCATTCTCCCAACTTGTTTGGTCTTTAAACATACATTTACCTTCTTCTCAAACCAAGAGCGTGCTATCACTGTTCAGACTTGGACATGTATATACAAATACAAAGAGTATCGATATGATTACCACTGGGTCAACTGTAACAAATCATATTAGGTATTCACATCTGATCTGCTATATCCCAGACCATTAAGGGAAAAAGTAATCCACCTATCTTGGAGACCAAATCTAGTACTGACTCTTTGCAAAGCAGTAAATGTCAAGAAAATCTTAGGTTTTTCCGGTATAACATGCTCAGTTGAAAAAACAAGGAGTCTGCAATAAGGCTGGTGATGCTACTTATGAATGCCTGTGAAATGTGTGGCTGCTCCTCCCTTCACTTGGAATTCGGGAAGGAAAGAGTGCAGCAGGGACAGAAGGCAGAGCACTCTGACATGTTCCTGTAGCAGGTTTGGAGGTTACCCTTTAAGCAAATCAATTCAAAAGCTAAGGTGAATGGATAAGCATGTTATCTGTAAACACGTATACACATACACACAGCAATTACATGCTAACATACACATAGAGCTAGTTGTAAAATACCTTCATAGTAAGGATTTGAGTTTAAAACAAAAAAATCTGTGAGTAAGGCAGAAAACAAGGCAGAGGGGATTCTACAGGAACCGTGGCCGGGACACAGTCAACTCCTAACACGAACTGTGGCTTGGGTCCCATCTCTCCCTCCCACCCAGAGCAGGCAGAGGGGACAATGGGGCTGTGGGCCAAAATAACCATGCTGCTGCACTGCTTCAAGACCCAAAATAATCTGCATGTTGAAACCAAAATATCAGTTTAATTTGGACCAATGGCCACGCCTGTAAAAAAATTCAAAGGTAAATTTTTAAAACAAAACACTTTTCTACTTTGAGTTCACTCCAAATGTCTTTAAGGGAGGGGGGATAAAAAAAAAGAAAAAAACTCCAATTTGCCTTCTTTTCAAGATACAGAAAACTGGACTGGGGAAATAGCTCAGTGGTACAAGTGCCTGCCTGGTAAGCACAAGGTCCTGAGTTCGATCCCCGGTACCGCAAAAAAAAAAAAAAAAAAAAAAAAAAAAGATACAGAAAACTAACCACTATGGGGGACATTTAAAGAATATCATTATACAACTCCAAAGGCATACACTGGTAAGACAACCCCAATGTCCTTGTATGAGTGGCACTACAAAAATTAGCACTTACTTTCCAACAGGGACCATGGGAGCGGGGGGTCTGATACATTAATTTCTTTCTTTTTTTTTTACTTTTTAATGATACATTAATTTCTTAAAGTCTATTATATTCACACATAATGACATAATTTGTAGTAAAACATCAGGTAACAGATACTGAATGCTAGTAACTGTCTAAAGTACTTTATGAATTAACCTATGTAATCCAACAAATGCTGAAGTAAATACTTTTATGGTTCCCATTTCACAGATGAGGATACTGAAGCCCAGAAAGGTAAAATATGTCCAAGCTATACACAGAGAAGCACAGAACTGGTCCTTACAAACACCATCGTGCAAAGGAAGCCAGAGCTCTAAACAAGCTACTTCTGCATATGCATGCATGCATACACACACACACACACACACACACACACACACACATGTTGCATTAAGCATAGCATAATCTTGCTTCAGGCAAGGCAAACCAAAACATGGGTGTATCAGTTGTCATAAATGAATTCAACAGAGTTCCCATTTTGGGGCTGGGAATATAGTTCAGTGGCATAAGCACCTGCCTGGTATACAAGAACAAGTCAGTGGACACACAAACCTAGCTACTCCATTTTACTTAGTAAATTTACTCTCAAAGACTCATGTGGAAACAAAGCACCAACAACTTTCCTCTGAAACAAATGCACAATCACAACACTGTGGCTTGTGAGATTCTGAAAACAGAATGTTAATCCTCCCCAGAGTCAGTGGCTTGATTGAAAATAGTTTTAGGAGCAAAAGAGTGATTTTCATACTTCAGGTGATCCTAGGCACCGTGGTACACACCTGTAATTCCAACTACTCAGGAGGCTGAGGCAGAAGGATCCCAAGTTTTAAAACCTTGTCTCAAAATAAAATTCCATAAAGTGTCCGGAATATAGCTCCCTGCCCAGCACTTGACTAGCATGTACAAGGCTCACTCAAGGTCAGGTTATACCACTGTACTACAATTTCTATCTAGATATCCTCCAAGAGTCTCACATACCTGTAAGCAAGGCTTTGGGAAAGTGATCACACCATGGGTGCACACAGCTGACCTGCTGTTAGAGGCTGCGGCCTGGTCATTTGAAGACGCAGGTAGGCCGCTGGGGGCTTGACCTAGAAGCATGCAGCCTCCCCTGCTCATCTTCCACTTTCTGCTTCCTGTCTGCCACAAGGTAAGCAGCTTTCTTGCCCCTTCCACATGGTACTTCCGCCTGCCGCGGGCCAACTCTACAAAGACTATCACTACTGAAACAGCCAAAATAAACCTGTCCTTTAAACTGCTGCTGTCAGGCATTACATCTCAGTGGTGATGAAGGCACACAAATCTGAAGGCTGTATTTCCATTTTGATGAAGCACATAAAGCTTGTAAAGCATGTATCCTTACAAGTTTTATGCAAAAGTAATAACAAGTTTTAAATGCCAGCAACTAATAAAAAAAAATGAAGAATTTTACTCCATATCACTAAGGTTCAATGGCAATCCCTCTCTGCCATCAATTATTTCAGAAGCAACAGTTATACAAAAAAAAAAAAAAAAAACAAGGCCAGGCGTGGTGGCGTACACCTGTAATGCCAGCACTCGGGAGGCTGAGGCAGGAGGATTGGGAGTTCGAGACCAGCCTGAGCTACAAAGTGAGCTCAAGGCCAGCCTGAACTGCATAGTGAGACCCTGTTGCAAAAAGGCAAAAAAAAAAAAAAAAAAAAAAAAAAATACAGTTATTAAAAGCCACATAAAACCATCACCTAAAAAGAATGAAGCAAGAAATTCAACTAGAAAAAATTTTAAAACTGACACCTTATACAAATCAAATTAAAAATTTAGACTCCAAGACACTATGGTGGTATACATCTATAATCCCAGCACTCTGGGGGCTGAAGCAAGGAGATTATAAATTTGAGCCCAGACTGGACAACTTCTCTCAAAGTAAAATAACATTTTAAAGGTTGGGGACACAGCTCAGTGTGAAGGCCATGGATTCAATCCACAGTACTGGGGGGAAAAAAAACAAAAAACAAAAAAACAAGAGTCCATTTATTTGAACTATGGCTTTCCAAGCCAGCCAAGGCCCATGTTCACCTTTCAATCTTCTTTAAGAAAAGGAGACTACACAAATTAGTAACTATAACTAGGCAGAGCAAATACAGTAAAACAAGCTACTTTTTTCTTAAGTTTGTTTGTGAGCACACAGATTGCCTAATCACTAATTCTTCTCTTTTACTACAGGACTCTGAAACAACCTAATATGTGCAAAAACCCTTGGTGGGAAAACAATGGTCTTTTGTGTCCTGCCTTTCTCCCGCCAGTGCCCCAGGCACTCATTTCTACATTTCCCAAGGAAACAGCTGCAAGTTTTAATTCCTCTATTCTGTGTGGAGCTGTAAAACGAATCATCCTACAGCACCGCTTTCATCAGCCCTCCATGCACTTCTGCCAAATGGTCAAAATGCCTTGGTCTAGTTCTCTAGGCCAACACAGCTGGTCCCCACCTTCTCTTTTTTTATTTTTCCCTCCACCTTCTCTTAATACATTCCTGCCTGATCCAACCTCCACCGGACTCCTGATGCATCTATGACTCAATGCTGACTTACAAGGCACACTTGATCATTCTCCACACTGGGGTGTCATAATGCCAAACTACTCAGGTCAGCGACCTGCTTCTGACCCCTCCTCAGTCTTCTACTTCTCTCCAGTCCCTTCAGGTTCTCCAGAGCGCTCACTGATTCCTGGAGCACAGGAATTACCAAAGCTCACACATGTACACACACATGCATATACCTGTGCACATATGCACGTACATAGCAATGGGGTATGTTAAATAAAATAGAAGCTGCCTCAATGAACTCCCAATGGCCAAAGTTGAACAATTTGTGCAAGAAAAAAATGTCTATTTGATTATAACCCAAAGCATAAAGTAACATCCACGAATCCATATTGGAGACCACTACAAAGTGGCTCTGAGCAGGATTTAATATTAACCAATTGGCTTTCTGTATTTACTTGTGAGTTGTCTAAAGCTTAGGCAGTGAAGATAGTAAGTAAACCTCTGTGAGTCAAAGGTCACCCTGAGGCCTGTATTGGGCTGTGAAGCTGTGATACCTCAAAGGACAAGATAAGGCCACAGCTGAGGACTCTGGCTCCAACCAACCCCAATTAACTTAAAGGAGACTGCAGCTGCAAGCATCTCACTCCTGCTGGGAAGGCCTTCCTGGAGATAACATAGTTCTCCTAAACTAATGTAATGTATCATTGAAAAAGTCCTGCCCAGATTCCCGCCTCTTCTTGAGTATCCCCCTCCCTTGTTTGTAAACCAAATAAATACAAGGCTGCCCAGAGAAGTCTTTGCTAACTCAGAGAACATTGAAACTGTAAGAGAGTCAGTCCTTCCTGGAGCCCTGAAATCATTCCCACTGTCTCATTTATTTAAGCCTTCGCAGGCCACCCGCTTGGGAGATCGCGGGCCTGATCAGCCTGCAGTAACTTAAGGTTATTTAACCCCATATACACTGGTATGCATTAGTGAATGAATAAATAAATGGGGAGAGAATTCACAAAGTTCTACGCAGAAAAATTCAAACTAAATAATGTAGACACTCCATTCACAAAGACATGCAGCTGGAAAGGGAGAGAAAAAGTAACTTGACAGTTGAGAAATGTGACATTACCACCTCAGCTGATACAGGTCAGTATCAACAGTCACAAGTGATATTGCAACATGTCCTCTAGATACAGTAGGATGAAACTGGGATTGCTCTAACGCTTTTCTTATAATTAACTTGAGGTTATAGTTTTTGTAAGAGCAGAGAAATAAAATAACATTTTCATCATAACAATATACCTGATGGGGGCTGGAGGTACAGCTCAGCAGGCTAAGTGCTTGCCGCTAAGCACTAGGGCCCTGAGTTCGATTCCCGGTCCCAAAAAAAAAAAACAATATACCTGATGGTACTTTACAAAACTGTGGAAGTCATCAAAAACAAAGAGTGTCTGAGAAACAGATACAATCTAGGAGTCTAAAGAGACATGAAACTAAATCTAATTTGGCATAGGATTCTGGGGTAGAAAAGGGCCACTGATAAAAACCGAGGAAAGCTGAATAAAAGATGACTTGCGTTAATAATAATGGATCATTAGTTGTGACAAATGAACCATACTAACTTAAAATGTTAACAGTAGGGGAAACTGGATGCAAGAAATAGAACAACTTTCTGGACTATCTCCACAATTTTTCTATAGATCTAAAACTATTCTAAAATTAAAAGCTTATTTTTAGCCAGGCATGACGATACATACCTATAACCCCTGCTACTGGGTAGGCTGAGCAAGGAGGGTCAGAAGTTCAGTGCCAGCACAGGCGACCTAGCTTGACCCTGTCGGAGAGGAGAGGAGGACAGCGGAGAAGAGGGGTAAAGAGGGGAGGACAAGGTAGAGCAGAGGAGGGAAGGAGGGGGAGAGGGAAGGACAGGGAGGGAGGAGGGGAGGGGAGGATCAGTTTAGGGATGTAGCTTGGTGGTAGAGTGCCCCTGGCTTCATTCCTTAGAAATGAAGCGGGGGGGGGGGGGGGGAACCTTATGTTTAAAAATTGGCTTTGGCTATTCTATCTCCCTTACTCTATACCCAGAATACAGCACAATGTATGTCCACAGGTCCACAACACCTCTTCTGCCCTCCCCACTACTGCCTGCTGCCACTGCTCTACTCTTTGTATTCTCCAAATCTTCCTCCACAGGGATAAGCTTTCTAACACAGGAAGGCAAGGACAACATCTCTCTGAGGAAAACCCTTTAAGAGCTCTTATTGCTTAGATGAGGGCTGGCTCCTTTTATAAAGGCCTACATAGCAACTGTTACCCCACACTGCCATCACAGCCCTGTCGCAACTACGTACAACGTGCAAATACAGGAGGCAATAAAAGTTTATTCACAAAAATAGGCAAGAACTAAATTTGGCCCATGGGCTATGGTGTGCCAATCTTTAGCCTAGAAAATCAAGTCCAAACTCCTTAGGTGACATTCAAGGCATGGTCCATATCATCCCCCGCCTTCTGAGATGAGCCCTCTTTATTTGGCTAATTTATTCTATGCCACATGGAGAACCTCCACTTGGATGAGTAGCCCCTTCCCTATGAAGTTCCTTTAAATCATTCCATGTCAGAAGAACTCCCACCTTACCATAACTCAAAGTGTATCTTAAAAGTTATGTCATTTGGCACCATATTAACTCTTAAAAATCATCCTACATTATCATTTAATTTTGTACATTTGTCTTGGTTTTTATGTAACAGAGGGTCAGGTCAGCACACATTCCATGCCTTCAAATTCAACAGTGCCCTCCTAAAGCACGTTCTAAGCACCTCATGAAATATAAGTAGGTATGCCCCTTAAAAAGAGGTGTCCCATAACTGAAGTCTGAGGCATTCTGGTCTTGACAAGATGAAGCAGCTTTCTTTGCTACAGAAATTCTCAAAGTCTTCATTGTGCATTGTGAATCTCTTTCAAGATAGATATATTACACAATAATCCTCAGGTCTGTGTGATCATGGAATTTTTTTCACATTTTTACCACTTACAACCTCTGAAAACAGTCAGGGAATTGCTGAGATTAAGCCTATTCCTACAAAGCAGACTGAATATTTGCTATTGCAGTAGGCTGAATAATGTCCCCTCAAAATATACCCATGTCCTAATTCCTGGAATTAATTATATGGCAAAATAAGACTTCACAGAAGTGATTAGGTTAAAGACCTTGAGGTGAGGAGCTACTATAGCAGGCTCTAAACGCAATCAAAGGTATCCATATACTACAAAAAGAACTCAGGGGCAGCCTGAACTGCATAGCGAGACCCTATCTCAAAAAGACAAAAAGGAAAAGAAAATGCCAGGCGTGGTGGCACACTCCTGTAATCTCAGCACTTGGGAGGCTGAGGCACAAGGATCGTTGCAAGTTCGAGACCAGCCTAGACTACAAAATTAGCTCAAGGCCAGCTTGGACTGCATAGCAAGATCCTGTCTCAAAAAGACCAAAAAAAAAGGGTATCCATATAGCAGGAAGGCCATCAGTACCTGGCACCAAACAGAAGGCTCTATGTCCACAAAGGCAAGGCAGAAACTAGAGGAAGGCAGCAGCCATGAGACAAGGAATACTGTCATCATAAACTGAAAGAGGCCAGAGCAGATTTTCTCCCAGCACCTGAAGCAGGGGTGCAGCCCTGCCAACACCTAGATGTTGGGTGAATGAAACTAGTCTCAAACTTCTGACCTCCAGAATCTCAGAAAGTTAAGTTTACCTTAAGTCAACAAGTTCGTGTCAATTTGTCGTAAGAGTCACAAGAAGCAAACAGACCGATGGCTGCGAATCGCACCCACAGGCTGCTGACTGGACCCTTCCCATCTCCCATGTGCAGATGGCCCTTTTGCACTTTTCCATGCCTGATTCTGCAGGCGGCCATTTTAATCCAATCTTATAAATTCTCAGATCTCTGTATATCTTCACTGACTGATACACCACTATATGGTAACACTGTAAAACCAAAGTGTTATCCACACAGAGCTGAATAGTAAGTACTGCTATGGATAATCAGAAAGTTTTGTTGAAGGTTTCCAAAGAAATTAGGCTATGGTCTAATACTTAAATATTCTTAAAAGAAGCCAAATTACCCTTGTCTATAGTAAGGTCACAATCTTGTTAGTGAGGTTCCATCATCTACTAGAAGTAAAAAATGTCAGTGATAACTGCTCTAGATCTGGACTGAATCACCTGGCTTCCAAAGTCCCACCTTTAACATTTCCTAGGGAACTGTACGGCTGTGATCAAGGTGTTTGCCCTCTTTGTGCTCAACTGATATTTATACAGTGGGTTTGCAGATTAGATGAGCTCATGCATAAAAAGTACTTAGGATAATTCCTGATATACAATAAAGGAAAACTAGTATAAACTGTTATTTGGTATAGGGAGAGTGCTTTCATTTCCAAGCTGAAATGTTCTCTTTTAAAAAAAAATTCAGTTTGACAAATTGGAAATCTTTGCCCAGTTTCTAGCTTAGAGCATTTAAAATTACCTTAACCAGGGAAGGCAAGAGGAAAAATTCATCCTTGCTTCTCTAGACCATTGCTTTTGGGTATCTGATCTCATAAGTTATGACAGTTAATAGCTCCCAGACATATGTTTAATGTTACATGTTAAATTCAGGCCACTCATAAAAAACCCTAAAGTTACTGTTCTCATGAGGGTCATGTGCATTAGTTAAAGCAAAATGCTATCAAAGTCCTATCTTCTTCAATATAAGAATACGCTGTTCCACTTGATAGACTTTATCTCAATGTTCAGTTATGCTCAGAGTAAGATATGAAAATTATTCTGGTAAGTAAACCCAAGTAAAGGAATGACAAAGGCACCTGAAAGCAGCAGATGTCTTCCCTATATATCACCCTTCCTTTGGTCTTTGCCACACTTACCGTGAGTCTCTATCACCACCTAAGTGCCACCTGCTGCCACATCTGACCACACCTCCAGCCTACATAGGTGATTTAGGAGCTATTACAAAACATGCCTAAACAAAAATACTGGCTCACTACTGGCCAAAAAGTGCCTGACACTCAGTTTTGATCAAAGCCTTTAAGAGCCTTATATGAAACTGGAGGAATCCTAGGGAAGTTAGTATTTTAGTTCTTTATTAGTTACATATTTTAGTAGTCATTAAGGTAAAGGAACCAAAAGTGGGGTTAATATAAGAAAGTAGAACAATGCTGAGAAAAAGACACAAGAGAAAAAAATTATACTGCTTTCTGGGGGCCACAATCAAAATTTCTTAGGAAAATTATGGAAAGTTCCTCTTGTGGCTCAAGTGACAAAATCTGTATGTTCTTTGGAATCCTAGTAAAGATTGTATTTACATAAGATAACAACAGATACCACAAGAAAAATGATCCCACATGGCAGATTGGAACTAAGAAACTCCAACAGAGATGAGCAATGACCACGCTAAGCCCTTGGGGTTATCCTGGGTAGACACAGCAACCACTAACAACATAAGAGACAATAGATGGACAGAGACTCCCTCACTTCAGCAAGAATCACAGCCACAAGAGTAAACAGGTTATAAAAGATGAGTGTTAAAAGTGTGGCATCAGCGTAGCCAACAAACTTTCTACCCCACTCTACCCTTAAATTCTATACTACTCCGAGTAGCAAAAATGTAACAACAAAGACCAGCAGGAGGCCAGGCAGGGCTCAGCTCTAGCCCTGAAAGAACCTGAAAGGTCTTGAATCATCCCTGGAGTCTACAGAGAAAAGCAGAGACTTAAACAAAGAAGCACAGAAAGCAGGGGTCCCAAATGGTGGCTGGTTAGGACTCAGATTCTCTAAACTGACTACTACATCCCCAGCTCTCCTCTCTCATACAACTGAGGAGCTAAAGAGACACAAGTCACAGAATGGAGCCACACTAGAAGGTGTCATTAATGTCAGGCCATCGTCTTTCCTTTCCAAAGGATCCATGTGGAAGGTGAGAAGAAGGAGGCAAATTTATTTAGAGCAAGGTAAACAATTGTGATCAGCAAGAAATCTCACATACATCAACTTTGATTGCTTTAGAATGATTCTAGACATTTGCTAACTCACCCAAATTAGAACTCACTGGGTAATAGTCTACTTATTTCTAAAACACATTTGAAATTTAATCCACTTCCATTCTAATGAATTTCACCATCTTCCTGCTTTGAGGCCTTAACGCAGGCCTGACTCACCTGACTCACATATAAGCTGCTTATCGAAATCAGCAAGAAGATACCAATTACATGGCAGTGTGAGTAAATACAGAGATGCAGTAGTGAAATCCAGGATGCATTTGAAGCCTGTGCTTCAAAGACAACCCTTTATAAGAAATACTTATTCCTGGTACCAAAAAAAAAAAGGGAGAAACACTAAAAGGAAGAACTGCAAACTTGATACTTAAAAGTACAAAAATTCTGTTAGAGACTCAATGTACTGAAAAGCTAATTATGTATTCAGACATTTAGTAACTCCAGTTTAGTTCCCAGATATAGAAAAAACTCCCTGGTGGCCAAACCCTACCTGCATGGCTAGCTGTTAAAACACTTTAGGAAACAACCTCAAATCAAAATCAGCATTTCAACAAGGGTTACTTAAGAGCCTTTGAGAAACTTATTTCAGACAAACACAAATTTCAGAAACATATTATTCTTTTATTGATAAATATAATTTACTTTGCAAAATAAATGCTTAGTCTTTTTCCAGAATTCTTTATCTTAACTGAATGTAAAGAACATCTACTTCATTGCCAAGCTGTAACAAGAATATTCCAAAATGGTTTTTTCTTCCCTCTCCTCCATTCCCAAATGAGAGCCATCACTACACTCAGCCACCCTGTGTCTTAACTCTCTCTTTTTCAATCCCTTGGTCTACATCTTCACCAAATCTCAAGAAGTCCTTGGCAATAATAGCATTCCACACACCTCACAGATACCACTCTGGCCCCTCTCCCATCTGTTCCCTACAGAACTGCCTCAATAAACTCATTCATTCATTCAAGAAGCATTTACAGTGCTCCAGCTATGAAACTGGCACTGCTCTAGACAAGATAGAGCAGTGTGGACAATCACATATCCGCCATCAGAACCACCATGGATACAGTGCTATGGAGAAAAAGACAGCAGGTAGGAATCAGGAAGTTAATGCAGGCACAAAAGCAATCATATACAAGATATGATTAGGGAGTGAAGAAGAGAAAGGATTAAGTATTGCTATCTTAACCTAAGCTCTGAACATGAAAAAGATGCAACAGAAATATCCTAGAATTAAGCCCATTTTACTAGTAAGGACACTGAACCTTGAAAGAAGTTAAATAACTGATCCAAGGGCACACAGGTCTGTGCAAGTGTAAACCACCAACCTATACTCACTACCACTTATTGAGGAAGTTCTAGCAGGTGTTCTCAGAAGACTGAGCCTGTCCACATGACACAAGAAGCATTTTCACCAGCAGCAAGAAACTAAGAAACTGCTGGGTCTGGCTCTTCAACTCTTTATACTGTTTTTTTTTTCCCCATCCAGCTATGACCCCGGTCTCCATGTGTAGTCTGGGTATTCTGCCACATAGTTCTTCAACAGCCACTTTTAAAGTACCCAGCAAAGGACCACAGTCACTGGGACAGAGGAGTCCTGCTGCACCTATCGTTTTAGGTGAGAGTCATACCTTGTTATTCAAACATAGTCTCTCAGCACAGGATAAGTAGAGCTTTGAAAATATCAGTGCTTACACTAGGCTAATCCATAGCTTAAGAATCAGCTGACTGGTACACTTAATAGAAACAAAGTAAGAGTATGAGTTAAGATGCCTGGTTTCTGAACCTTCAACTAGCTATATGATCTCAAGTAAATCAAACTGTCTGGGTCTGCTTTTCACCTGTTATATAGTATGTGAATGTCTACAGCGTCAGGGGTACTAGTCCAAGCATTTTGCCCACATCAACTCATTATGATCCCATAATAACACTATGAAGTAGGTACGACCATACTTACTTGAGAACGGAAGAGACTGAGGCACAAATGACACAGCTGCTAGGGCTGGCAGAGAATGAGTGAAATACAGGCTGTCTGGGCCCAGAGCCCAGTCTCCTAACCACTGTTATTGCTGGATTAGAAGATTTCTAGGATTCTCTCTGGCTCAAACCATCTGATTCTGAATGAGCTGTGCTTAGGTGGTCAAATTTATGCCAACTTCTTCAAACTGCTCAGTGCACTTATTACTTATTACTTTATTACTGTAGCAATAAAATATTAAAGACACCACCAAAGACAGTGGCTAGGGACACTCAACATTAGTGAAAGGTCAATCTAACATGATCCAAGAATCCACATAATGTTTCAAATGCTTCTTGTTTACTCAACTCTTATTTGATACAGGAAGTACTAACTTAATTGAATTGAAGGGGCAAAGAATGCTTTACAATAACTGAGACTGGAAATTAACCACAACATGTGTCCAGGCCTGCCTCTCCCCACTAAGCAGGCCAGAGCTTGCTGCACCCCCAGCACCTCCACCACCACCATCACACTGACAAGAGAGGCTGCAGTGACATCTCTACGCCACCAGAGAGCACATCTTCATCTGGGTTCAAAACAGTTTCCAAAACGGTGAGTTAAAAATTTGAGACTTCCAAGACAGTGTGAAACATCCACCTTAGTTCACATGCACATCTTCATGTTTAAATCAACAAATACAAAAACCCAACTCTTTCTCATCTTTGTCCATTCAGTCGCTGTCTCTCCACAGTGCAACTCAAACCCCATTCAATGTGTTACTTCCTAGGTTAGATATTCTTGGATACCACTACGCATAAAAATCAAGTGTGATTAAAACGCCAACTACAGCTTCTACATTCATAAATTATAGCTTATGGGACATGAACTCAAGAATCTTCAGTATGGAGCCTTATACTGAGCTACAACTGCAGCCCTTTTTATTTTGTATTCTAAAACAAGATCTTGTAAAGCTGCCCAGAGTAGCCTCAAACTTCCAATCCTCTGCCTCAGTCTCCTGAGTAGCTGAGAATACAGGCACACAGCGCCATGCCCAACTGGGAGTCAACATTTCTAAAAAACTACTGTGAAGGTGTGTGCACAAAGAACATGCATACACACATGCATACCACCAGCCACACCACCCCCACCTCCAACCCGACACATCCCCAACTGGCACAGGTGGTTGGTAGACTATATTTTGCAAATACTGTTGCAGACACTGCAAGAGCAAAGTTACATATCTTGTAAGTCACACCCTAAATATTGTCTCTACACTCTAGGAGCAGAGGGTTTTATCTGTCCCTTTTCTGTGCATCTGCTTGTGGTTCGAGGGGCATCATCTTCAAACAGTCTGTTCTGCACTGCCCAGCACCCTGCTCTGATGCTAACCAGTACCAGGTGAGCTTCTCCTATTAAAAACCTGAGCAACAAAGTTCCTGGCTACTTAAACAGCTCATTCCCAGTATCAATTATCTACCTTGACAACCTCAGAGCAGTAATTCCCCCTCATGCACGAGTAAGTCCCTCGCCAGGTGCTGGTCTTCTGTTAGACACTCTGGAACATCTAGAACACAGGGCAGTAGTAATACAAAGTAGGCCACCTGGGCCTGTGTGGTCAGCCACTGATTACCACTGCTTTCAAACCCATCATTCCCTGGCCAGATGGGAGCATGGATGAAGCATACTCCACATCACACACATGGGCAAGGCATTCTGAACACAGAAAGATAGCAGTCTTGTGCCTAGGGAAAGAAAACAATGCTGAGTTACTATTTCAATTAAAGGAATGTATTATACCACAATGAAAACGAACTTCTTTAAAACATCATGATACTAAAACCATGTTAAATCCTCTTACATAGAAGCTGTTCTTATGGAGCTCATTTCCCATGTAATCAGTACCATAGTGACTAAGCTTAGATTACAGGAATCTACAGGCCCAGCGTTTCTGATTACACTTGCATATGCTCTGGAATGAAGTTACTCACAACCTACCTCAAGTACCACAGGCACTTGGTTGCCTGCTCCCTGGACCCCCAGGTCAGCCCTTACACCTGATCCTGCCGGGAGGACAATACTATAGGAGGCTGGAGGAACTCAGCCTGGAAGAAAAACAAATACCACACAGGCCCTTTAAGCTTCAGATCAAGCACAACCTCCTGTCACCCAGCTTTATGTTAATATGCAGAACACAACAGCCTTACACCAAGCATGTTCCTGTTCCAACCACATAAGCACAAACTTTAACCATGACTGCAACTTACCAGACCACAGGGTCAGAACCCTGGCCTTTCTGAACTGACCATCAGGACACAAATATTTACACACAGGGAGAAAGGATCTGGCATGGTGTGAGATAGAGAAGATCTGCTGCAAAAATGTGGCTAGGCCAGCACAAAACGCAGCTGTGTCGAGGGGGAGGAGGGCTCCACAAATGCGAAGAAAACAAGCCGCGGTGTCTAGACAAGCAAGCCCTTCCAAAACCGGGCTTCTAAACAGGCAGATGTCTGTTTCCAGGTAGTGATAACTGGTTTTCACTTTGTGACTAGGAACTTTTGCTTTATGTGTTTTTAATAAAAATACAAACTTGTTTTTCTTTTCTTTTTTCTTTCATTCAGGAGGGCAGGGGGCAGGTAGTATTGCAACTGAGCCCTGCGCCTTCACACTGAGCTACATTGCCAGACCTTTTTTCATTTTTATTTTGAGACAGGATCTAACTAAATCCTGAGCTGCCCAAGGTGGATCAAACTTCAGATTCTCCTGCCTCGGCTTCCCACAGTGCAGAGATTACAGGTGTGCCACCACACCTGGCTTTACATGCAACATTTTTAAAAGGTACCCACAGTAGGACTTTATCTTAAGGCCAGTGCTCTAGCCTTTACACTGGGGATCCCACATTCCTGAGGGCTCTTGGACCAAAAACAGCCCAAATACACACTGGACAACCAGAGCTCAGCAATTTCCCTCTGATGGTCACACATCCAGGAGTAGCAAAGTCATTTCTTTAGAGAACTCTCGAAATTCTGCAACCCAAATATAGTGTTAGCCATTGTGATACTTTATGAGAATGAAAACTACCTACAGTTAATGAATTAAATTAATGTTTAATTATAATTACTTATAATTACAAATAAATAATGTTTAACAATTACTAAAATGCCACAGAGGAGCAGAGAATGAGAAAACAGCAGCTGAGTTAGTTTTTGAAAGGCTAGTCTGGAGAACAGACTGGCCCTTAGTGTCTCTATGCCTCTCCCTAGTCCCTGGTGGACAGCAGTTTTTGTCCATTTCTTAATACCCACTTTTCCTACCCTTTATCGTGAGTAATACACAAGCTCAGGAAAAGGTTAGCACAGGTTAATATCTTTTCCTCAAAGATACTTTAAACTTTAAAGACTTTAAAGACTTTAAACTTTATGGACTTTAAACTTTTAATGTTCAAAACTCTCCATTTGTCAATTTTTTACTGAACAACCAACATATGCATTTAACTACTCTTTTCTCCCCACTATTGAAAAGGCAGAAACTGAGTTAGTACTCCAGGCTTAGGACACAATGTTTAGCACCTAACAGACACACTACATGTTCAGAAGATGTACACACAAAAATAACCATGTCTAAAAACTATGCTACAAGAAGGTACCTATGTAAAACCGTATGTGTTACAACTATGCAAACAAAGCATTTCCTGATGCTACAAAGCAAATAACAGTGTAAAGCACATGAGGGCAGCAATGAGTTCTAGTACATCGGCTCGGAACAGAAAGTAAGCTGTACCCTTCGAATTGGAGGTTGGGAAAGGATTCGTGAAGTGGTCATTCATGTCACATGAAAGACACATCCGCAGAGAAAGCAGTTACTGGCCATGGGTATGGGAACTAAAAAGTTAGCTAACACTAACGAGTTACAATTCCAACTCTACCATTAAATACGCTGGTTAAGTAACTAACCTTCTCTGAGCCCTCCATTTCTGCCACAAACTGCCACATCCCAAGAATGGCACAGGCCTCTGACCCCTTTACCTCTAGTGGGCTTCAGATACTCCATCCTTCCTCAGGGGCTGATGTAAAAGTCAACATAGCTGGGCGTGATGGCACAGGTCTGTAATCCTAGAACTCTTGGAGGCTGAGGGAGAAGGGTGGTGAGTTTGAGTCCAGCCTGGGCAACTCAGCAACAAAGCAAGACCTTGCCTCAAAATCAAAAAGAAAAAAGAACTGGGAATGCACATCACTGAAAAGGCATTCAATTCAATCCCCACTACCACAAAAATAAATAAATAAAACTAAAACTGAACACAATGGTGCCCAGCAGCCGCGTTACCTGTGTTGGGTGGGGTAAGCACTAGAGGGAGGAGGGCCCAGCCCCATCAGAGACACTGAGAAGGCAATCACTTGTCCCGTCCCTGACACCCATTGTGTGCCCACAAGAATCAGATGCTCCCATCCATGACTCTGGAGCAGCAACAGAAAGAGAGGGAGAATGAAGCTGCAGGAAGTGGACATAACTATACATGCAGTGTCAACATGAGGCCAACAGGGATGCCCGCAGCGGGTGTCCCGGCTATAGTGGTAGCTCAGTGTTCCTGTTGTATAGTTTCTGTTGGAAGTTCTGCCAGCCTAGCATCCTTTGGTAACTACTGGATATTCTTGCAGTGAATGCTTTTTCTTCTTATGCTCCTATCTGCAACCAAGAATACATGAACAGAGGTGGGGAAGTTTTAACCACTTCGGGCTCTCAGACATCAGGAGTATAACAGAAATGAAAATATCAGAGGAAGTCAAGCTGGTGAAGCGATGGCTTACAAAGCAAGACTGAGCAAAGATTCATACTACAGAAGTGGTATTCAGTGAGTCTGCCCCTCTCACTTCTACTTTAACCTTTCTGTTAGCTCCTTCATCCTGGAAAGCAGGTACTTTTTCTCTGTTTGCTCTACACAGCAGGGGATGACACAACTGGAAAACATATTGATTATCTCTGTTTTACTCTGCCTACAGCTTCTTCTGTGTTCAAATTTCTGTCTGATTCTTATACACTGAAAGGCTGTGGGTTATTATTAAACTCCTTGGCATTCAATCTAGTTTAACAAATCTTAATGAAAGGTGCACTTGTAGACAAAGCTATATGATATGCATTTATAGCCAAAGTTATAACAAGTGGGAACATCTCTATTCAAATTCCCATGGGAACTTTGGTAAAAATGCTTGGAAATTTTAAATTTTAAATATAAAACAGTAACTTGTGAGTACTCTGGATCATATATAATATATTTTGGTAACATAAAACCAAAAGGTTCTAAATTGAAACCCACGAGTCAAACTCAAACCAAGACACGTTGGTGTTAAAGTTTTAAGTCAGTTACTTAAAAATGTAGATTTCCATGAAAACTGGAAAACCTCTCCCACACACACATCTCCACCTGGACTGCCACCTGGCAGCGAGGGACTGGCTCCAAGCAGTAGCTGGTCCTGTTACAAAGGGCACAGGGCGCTCTGGGGTGTCACAGTGCCCATCCCCCACCATTACCTAACATGCAGCCTGCTTTGCCAGCTCATGCTATCTCACAGGCCCTAACACATACTCAGCTTGGGATTTTTGTTTTATATACATCATAAAGTGGGCTGAAGAAACAAACATACACCCCGCACACACACATGCTTAGTTCAAATACTTCAAAATTTCCTTCTTTCACTGCAGGGGGAAAAAAAGAAAATATTCTTTCTGAATTCTGCTAAATATTACCTGGATTTTAGACTTCCCACAAACAATAAATTTCTAAACCATTGTATCTTATTTCATCACTGTACATAGTTTTCATTTAAATATTTTCAGGATCTGACAAAATGGTATTTGCTTCTCTGTTTTATTCACATTACCACCTTTCAGGTGAGGGCAGGAGTTTAGGGACATCTATCTAGTTCACTAGGAAAAAACATAGGTAGGGTAAAAACCTCAAAATTTTTCAAATACCTTAGCTTTGACATTAGATTTCTCACAAGCATCCTGATTTTACAAGCCAAAAACATCTATCACTGTAAGAGCAGTATTTTAACACAGCTCCATTGCTGGGTGCAGTGGCACATACTTCTAATCCCAACTACTTGGGAGGCCAAAGTAGGAGGAGGTAAAGTTCCAAGCAATTTAACAACACCCTGTCTCAAAATAAAACAGGGGAAGGGCTGGGGATGGAGCTCAACTGTGGTTCAATGCAGGGGAAGGGGGACAAGATAAACAGCTACCTATGCCTGTTTTTATCCCTCTAAACTTCTTTTTTCATCCCATTCAAAAAAAAAAAAAATACAACTTTTCACACTGTGTTCTTATATGGCATGGAACAAAATTTAAAAACAGTAGCCTTCAACAATGCTTGGTAACCACATGAATGCTTGAAGGAAGGATGGTAGAAGGGAAGGAATGAACACACAAAAGGACAGAATGACATAGTTTATGGGCCAGAGAGCCGTGCGGACTCCGGCTGCCTTCTCTGCTCCCCTCCAGCCGGGGAACTCCGTTCCTTTGCTCTGTCTAACCTGCACCACCATGAGACCCCACTCCGGCCCAATGCATCACTTTGAGGCTAATCATCAAAACTCTCTAGCAAAAGTAGAGGTTGGTTCAAACAAGCACAACAGCACACACTAATTTAAGTTTACATCCCTGCAATCTTGTCCTGTTTCCCCCGCCTAGATAGAGGAGCACAACTGGCAATGCACTGATACAGGATTTCTTCTCCAAAAGCAGTGAGGGGCTGAAGGCTGCCTGCGGCCCCCAAGCTGGCCTCACACCTAGTGCACTGAAGTGACCAACAACAGTAGCAAATTTCTGGCTGGCTGTTTTTCAAGGCCATCTGGCTGCCTGTGGCTGGTTACATTTCTTAAAGCAAGTTTACCTTGACAAAGTGCTGGTTAGTGTGAACCCTCAAGGCCAACAATGCCATGAAAACTAATGGGTTCTTATAGTGCTTGGATTCTTCTTTCTCCATATTTTTTGATTATAGTTAAATTCTTTTTACCACCTGCAGCACCAGCCCTGCATGCACTGTGCACTGTATCACATTTCAACCAATCTTGATTTTGCTCAGGATGAGCTCTCTGGCAAACGCGTGGAGGGCATCAGCTCTCTGAAAAGTCCACCACAGTATAATATGCTTTCATCAACACGAAATACATCACTAAGTTATTCAGAAATAGTGTAGCCAGTCAGGAAGTGCTAGAGCCCTCAAGGGAGTCAGCGCATAAGATGGGATACCCTGCACCTGTGTCGAAAAGCTGTCCTAGGCTTCCTCTGTTCAATCTCAGAGGAAGCTCGAGAAAATAAAAGCTGTTACCTTTATAGTCTATGGTTGGAACCAGTTTTCATCACTTGCAGAAAAATTCACACAACAAACATCTCAGTCTTGGTCCCTCAATACCAAAAACAGTAAAAGACTAGGGCTCAATTACATAAAATCACTGAGCAAAGCAGAAACCCTCTTCTCAAAAATCCATTATCAAGCTCAGGTCTATCCTTACAATGTCAATGATTCAAAGAAAATGAACATTTTTTGTGGCCTTCAACTATTTTAATCTTGAAAAACAAAACAACATAAACTAGACCTTTATGATATACCTAGTGCCACTGCATTATGCATGAAATTCTTTTAGAAAGTGAAAATAAAGACCCAATCAGTAAAGCTAGGCATAGTGGTACACATTTGTAATCCCAGCACTTGGTAGACTGAGGCAGGAGACTGCCTCAGGTTCCAGGCCAGTTTGAGCTACATAGTGAGTTCAAGGCCAGCCTACACTACATAGCAAGAGCAAAACAAAACAAAACAAAACAAACAACAACAAAAGAACCCAATGAGTATAATAAGAAAGACATAATAAAGGTGTACATAGGACTGCTCTACTAAGCACAGCTCCCAGGTAGGGTCCTAATAACATAACATTGAGGCCTCTTCAATCCTCTGTTATCTTAAACAAAAAGGTAAAAGAAAATAATTCTATCCATGATCCTTCTAGATAAGCTAAGTGCCAAGAGAGCTAACAGCCTTTGCCCCTGGCAAGAATTCTAATAGTACAAATACAAATACTAATTACCTCTTGCTAACCAAAGTTCTGATAAAATTACTGATTAAAAAAAAAAAATAGAAAAACTGATCGCTGCCTAATAAATTCATTTTGTTTTATAAACAGATTCTTCCTCCCTTAGTTTCCCTTAGGAAAGACAAACCTAAAAAGATAACAAGATTAAGAAATCACATCTACTTTGCCAGTGCCAAGGCAGGTCACATTCTCAGCCCACAGAAAAGCATCATGAGCAAGATAATATAAATTTTATAGTAAGTTTTAAGAAAACACAGTAAGCATTAAGAAAAGACCAAGGCTTAAAAATTTAAAAAGATAAGTACTAACGAAGACAAAATGTAACCTGAATGCAAGTCAAACAAGGCCTGGCATCTTCTCCATTAATCACTGCTGCCTCTGGGAGGACAGCGCACGAGAGCACGACCATACGGGGCTCACCATGTCAGACAGCCTGTGTATGATCACAGCATAATAAGCCAGCAAAGTATGACACTGACATCCGCTGTGGACCTGCACCGCAGTACCTCTGGCACAGCACTATACACTGTACATATGTAGAGTGCACATATATGCATAATGTACATATGCATAAAACCCCAATTTTACAAATATGTAAATATACATACATATACACATCATCTCATTTACTCCTTAAAGTAACATACCCTGTATCACAGATGAAAAATCCTAGGAGTTTAGAAGATTGAATAACCTCAAAGCATAGTCAGGAAGCTAGGATTTGCATCCAGACCTGTCTTGTCTGGCTTCTTGTACACCACATCACTACAGAAGTTCTAAAGACACTGCACAGCCACACAAGAAGGTAAGATAGTATCTACCACTATGCACCTTGTAAACATTCTCACCACAAGGCCAATCACGTAGGCATTTAACTGGAAGAAGAACTATGTCAAGTATTCCCTAGCAACATGCCACACTACCTTGTGTAAAGTCAGGCCCCAGGAGGACAAAGACCACCTTCTTTCAAGATTCATAACACTTCTTTTGGGCAAAACGAAGCAATTCCTGAGATCACCACCATGGAATAACATTTGTAACCAAAGAACCAGATTCCAATAGTATACAAGGCAACACACCCATCAAAGGCTTCCCAAAATTTCAACAATCAAGGTCTTCACAACCCTCCTTGAGGGAGAGGGGTTGTAAACCTGTTTCTTGCTCCTCAGCATTCTCATGACTAACACCTAAAAAATTCACAATTCCTAACCCACAAAAATGACACAACTCACTGTTTTAAGTATGTTCTGCAGTCTCCTAAAAGTCTCTTCAGGCCTGGAGAGGTTGAGAAATCCTTCTACATAGCAATTCTACAACCATCTGCTCTGCATACTGGATTTGGGCGTAACAGTGTATTTGAAGAACAGTTTCCACTGGGTTTTGGCATAACAGTGTATTTAAAGAACAGCGTATTTGAAAAACAGCTAAAACACAATACTGCAAAGATGCATGCTTGTTTGACTTTTTTAACTTTATATACATAAATTATGAGTGCCCACATGTTAAAAAGAGCCTTTCTATTTTCCTCTTCTCTCCTTTTCCTATACTCTATTCTCTTGTCTTCAATTCCCTTTGTTCTCCTTTTCCCTTACTAGACATTACAATGGAAGAACTATAAGACCCATTTCCATTATTAAAGTAGAACATGGAGCAAGGTTTTTGGGTTTTTGATGTTGTTGTTGTCGTTTTGGTTTGTTTCTTAACACTAAGAGAGAGCCCTCCAGAAGACCCAGCACCAGACTTACTTTCTTCTGAAAGCTCTCTGCTCTCATTACCCCACTGCCACTGGCACCCTGATAGGGGCTCAGGGCACACATTCTACTCTAGCCCGAATCGCATGAGCATCTCAATAGGTACAGAAAAGGCATCTAACAAAATTCAAAGTCCTTTCATGATCAAACTCCCAGCAAGTTGGGTACAGAAGAAACTTATCTCTACGCAATGACAGCCAAAAGTGAAAAGCCACAGGTAACCCCATACTTAATGTACAGAAACAAAACTTGTCTGAAATCCAGAACAGGTTACCACATCTACCACCTCCCTTTGGTATAGTATCAGAAGTCCTTACCAGGGAAATTAGCCAAGAAAAAGGAAGAAAAGGTACTCCAGTCAGACAGGAAGAAGTAAACTTATCTCTGTTTGCAGGTTACATGGTGTTATATGAAAAAACTCTACAACGACTCCACCAAAATACTGTCAATAGTAATGAGCAAACTGAGTAAAACTTCATGACAGAAAAATATACAAAAATGAGTTGTGTTTCTATATTCCAACAGTGAATGAAGAAAATTAAGATATAATCCCATTTATAACCGCACCAAAAGAACACTAAGACATAAACCTAACCAAGTACACATAGAAAATTAAAATATTGCTTAAGGAAATTAAACAAAACACAAATAAAAACACTTCATGTTAATGGGTTAGATGAATTACTATTCCAATCTAACTGAATGTCCAATCTAACTAAACAAAGCAATCTATAGATTGAGTACAACTCCTGTGAAAATCTCAGACTTGGGGGTACACTACTGGCACTGAACGCACAGCCTTCACAATAGGCTACATCCCTTCCCAGAATCCCCCACCAACTTTCTCCTCAATTTTTCTTAATTTTGAGACAGACTCTTGCTAAATTACTCAGTCTAGGCTTGAACTTGCAAACTCCCTGAAAAAAATCCTAAAATTCATACACCACCACAAAAAAACCGCTAATAACCACAGCAAAAGTAGCAGGCATCACAATTCCCGATTTCAAAATATATTTATTACAATGATACAGTAATCAAAATCATATAGTTTGGCATAAAGACAGGCATATAGATCAAGTGAACAGAGGACAGAGCCTCAAGAACAAACCCATGCATTCACAGTTGAGTTCAACAAGGGTGCCAAAAATAATAGAAAAAGGGTTCCTACTTCATTAAATGCTGCTGCGAAAACGAGATATCCAAAAGAATGAAATGGATCCCATCTTACACCACACACAAAAATGCACTCAAAATGAAATAAAGATCTGAACACAAGATTTAAAACCATAAAACTCCAAGAAAAAAATTATAGGAGAAAAAGTCTTTCACATTGGATTAGATGATGATTCCTTGGGTCTGACATCAAAAGTACAAGCAAGAAAAGCAAAAACAGGTGAGACTACATCAAATTCAAAACCTTTTGCACATCAAAGAAAATAAAACAAAATGAAAAGGTAATCTATGGAACTGGAGAAAGTATTGCAAGCAATATGAATTAACATCTAGAATACATAAAAAACTCCTAGAACGCAATAGCAAAAAGAGCCAAATTTTAAAATAGGAAAAGGAGTTGAATAGACATTTCCTCAGAGACACACAAATTGCCAACATATATACGAAAATAAATACATAACATCACTAATCAGGACATGCATACTAAAATCACAATAAGATACTATCTCATATCTGTTAGAATGACAATTATTAAAATGATAAAAGATGGCAAGTATTGGTGAGGTTATGAAGAAGTTGGAACCCTAGTACACTGCTGATGGGACTGTAAAACAGTGCCGCAGCAGTGTGGCTCCTCAAAAAAATTAAAACACGACTATCACCTGATACCACAGTAATCTCACTTCTGGATACACTTGTATATGCAAAAAGTTGAGATCAAGATCTCAAAGTCACAGCTGCATTCCCATGTTCACTGTATTAGTCACAACAGCCAAGATCTCAAAAGAACTCAAATGTCCACTAACAAATACATATGGTGTACGTATACACACACACACACACACACACACACACACACACAAAATGGAGTATTATTCCACCTTAATAAAGAACAAAATTCTACCATCTGTGACTAAATGGCACATAAATTACATCTGTCCAGAAGGACAAATATTACATGATACTTCTTATGAGGCATCAAAAACAGTCAACCATACAGAAGTGAAGGGTACACAGTGTGGTGGTAAGCCAGGGATGGGAGTAGGGTGAGATGAAAAATGGTACAAAGTTATAGTTAAACAAAACAAGTATATTCTATATACCTACTGTATAACATTTTACTTATACGTAACAATACGGTATTGTGCACTTTAAAAACTGTTAAGAGGACAGATCTCTTATTGAAGGTCTCTTGTTAAGTGTTCTTACTCCTACTTCCCTGCCAAAGAAAGGGAGGCGAGACAAGGAAACTTCTGGACATGATAGATGTGTTTATTACCTGGACTGTAATAATGCTAAATACAAGTGTTTATATATGTCCAAACTCAGCAAACTGTATACATTCATTATGTGTGGGGCTCCCCACCATCCTTTTTAAACACAAACTACAACTCAATAAGGCTAGGAGGAACAGGAGCAAAAAAAGCTATGGTCGAATCATAAACAAAAATGTGTCTAATACCTTCTGGAAGGCTCTTAAAGTTCTGCAGAAAATCAAAAAAAAAAAAAAAATGTAACTATTCACCTCAAAACACGTTTCTGATCACCCCAGAACTACTAACACCAGGGCCCAGCTCCATTCCATACCCTGCCTGAACTCTCTACACTAAAACATCATCCTCACAGGGACCAGGCCTGACTCTGTTTTTTCTTCTGGAATTACACATCCATGTTAGGGTAGAAAGGATCCTTATCTACTTTCCCAAGTAAAGCCAAGTGAGAGACCGTGACCCTCACCAACCCTATAAGGATCACTGAGCTATACTTATCTAAAATGTGCCCTACTGGGAAGGTGGGTAATGGTATACTGAAGCAGCTCACTCTGCAGGTCAGACCAACTTCTCTAAAAACAATGGCCAGAGATCCGGGGAAGATGGCGACCAGGTGAGCAGCAAGGGAGCGAACCTCCTTAATAAACACCACCAGCTCGAGACAGACTTGGCGAGCGTGAATGCCGGGACCTCGGCTGGGAAGTTTAAACTGGGCGTATTTCTCTGAGATGCCGGGGGAGATGTGGTAGGGCGGACCAGGCTGCTGGGGCGAGACGTGGGAAAGCC
>PVLD010008270.1:0-85225 GCA_004027595.1 Dinomys branickii | reverse complement strand
TTGTTGTTCGTGTACAGGAATGCTATTGATTTTTGGGTGTTGACTTTGTATCCGGCTATGCTGCTGAATTTGTCAATTAATTCGAGGAGTTTTCTTGTGGAGTTTTTGGGGTCCTCCATGTATAGTATCATGTCATCTGCAAATAGTGATAGTTTGACTTCTTCCTTTCCTATCCTTATTCCTTTTATTTCTCTCTCTTATCTGATTGCTCTGGCTAGTGCTTCCAGAACTTCTCATTTAAATTTAAAAATGCTTTACAATATAGATACTTTCAAAGCAAAATTTTACCAGATCCCAGGAAGACCCCCTGTAAGGAAAGAGTTGAAAATAATCATTTAATAGGATGTACTATGAAAGTAAGACCATAATAATGGTCTTGAAGGACTAGGCAGAATATCAGGAAGGAATATGGAAACATAAAAAAGTTGACTGGAGAAAGTCTTTTCAACAATTTCAAAAGTTGCTGGGATATGTATGATGGGCCCTGTGTTATAGACAGGAAAACTAGGACTGAGGGAAATTAATGCATCCAAAGTCACAATGCTAGCCTTTAAAAGAGCAAAGATAAATCTCTGACTTCCTGCTACTGGGCTGTACAGGTAATCAGGTTTCCACTCCATGTAAAGAACTGACCATCTGAGAGGCCTGAGCTCAGCCAGAAGAGCTCTGAGATTTCTTCCAAGATTATAATTAGTAAGGGCCAGAGAGATAGCTCAGTGGCACAGTGCCTGCCTGGCAAGCATAAGGTCCTGAGTTTGATTCCTGGTACCATAAAACTAAACAAAACATCATGATTAATATTAATGCAAAACTGGTTCAAGGAAAAAGACATTAATTGGGTAGTTATTTCAAAGTAGATACACAAATACATGCTTGAAAAGAGTAAAAACATGCTTTTTATAGACACATAATACTCAAGAGCTTTGCCTTTTGAATAAGAAATGCACGTCTTCTTATATACTGCATTCCACATGAATCAACTTATCTTCCAACTACATTTTAAGATGTGTACATTTAAATATATTTGAATTGTCATAAAAGTATAGTTGTCTTCGGGGTGAGGGTATGCTTATTTTCTTCCCAGTGCATCACCCTGCCTTACCCTAATGACATTCCTGTAAAATGTACATTAACACTCCACTATACATGTGAATGAGTCGCTCTTACTCATCCACGCTTGTCTACCTCTTTTGTTCAGACACACAGAGGTTGTCACTGGCAGATGATCTGATCATTAGTTTGTCAGATATTTGAGTTGAGCTTTGCCTGGTAGCCCACTTTGTCGCTAGTAAGGGCTACGGCCTCCAATGAGCAGTGCTAAGAAGGTAACAGGTAGTGATGAGTGACACATAACTGTGCAGTACTGGAATTCCTACAGAGCACAGCAGAAGGCTGGGAAAGTGATAATAGTTTACAAGATGCTCCCTTCAAACGTGGTCCCCTTCTAAACTTTCTTCCTCTTGAGTGTGAGCTAGACCTTGTGACTAACTTCCACCAAATAAAACATGGCAAAAATTGTGCATGTTATTTCTCAGACCTAAGCAAAGAACTTGCACCCTTTACCCCGCTGAGTTAACACACTTTCTGTAGACCAGCACCTCTCCTATATCTTTCATTCCTCTTTGCCACTCCCTCCGGAACGGGAAAGTTAATGGCAGTGATTTTATCCATTCATCATTGCAAGGTGGGTGCTGCATATGGAGACAGTTGTCTGATTAGTTTGCAAATCTGTACAGCTCCAAAGAAATTCCACAGAGTTGCTCTGCTTAAGGAAATGCATGTAAGGCACTTCACTCTCATTTGGGCTTGATCTAGATAATGAGGTTAACATTATTCCAAAACTGTAATGAGAAGACAGTGGCCTTTGTGGCTCATAGTAGTTGGTGGAAACAGACTGTAACCAACACCATAATCTAGCAAATGCATAATAGAAGATAAAACATACACACGGGGCTGTGTTAGGGAAGAGTTGGAGCTTTAGTGCCGAGGAGTATGGAGTACTGTCATGTGTGAGCGGGACAGGCATGAAAGATCCTGCTGCGTGAAGAGGAGAGGACATGATTCTGAGTGGGTTTGCACGCCATAAACAGAGCATATGAGGTTAGAGAGGTATAGGGTCAAAAGAGGCTTAAAATGATTTGACATTTGACACTGTCAGAGGTTTGAAAAACTTTTATGGTGGAATCTGATAAAAAAGACCAGAGAATAAAGTAAGATTTCCTTAGACAACAGGGCTTGCATGACTGGAAGTAACAGTACATATATAAACACATTCTATCTATGCAGTAAGATAAGGTTAGTAACAGTTAATGACAGTCCCATGTGGGTTTAAGTCCACATAGGACCTAGAAGAAGAGTCCGCATCTAGAGAAGGTGCCACCTCCCTTTCAAATATCTCTCCTTGCAAATATTCCCAAAGGGCAACTGAGGAACTCGGGGTGGGGGGAGAAAGACAGAAAAAATGCTAGAGGGGGTTCTCAAAGCACATGAAGGCTCATTCTGTGCTTGGGGGATTTTACACACACATACAACAAAAAAAAATGAGGTAAATACAATATAACTCATTAGAAAGCAAAGAAAGACATATAGAGGTACCTGACTCAGGACAGGAAATACATCTACAATATGCCACATTACCAACCTTTGCACTAGTGTGCTTTGAGAATCAATACTGCTTTATAAACCTAGATGGATAGACAAGCAGGCAGCCAGCCTATGCTGCATAGTACAGAGAGACAGAGTTGTCACCGGGTGGGGTCCAAAGATAGCCCTCAAAGAACATATGAGGGTCTCAGCTCATCCCTTCCATGGAGTAGGTATTAGATTTGGTGAGTTCCGCAACAGAAAACTAGTTTTTGAAACTTGTCAGAGGCAAGAAAGAGCTTTATTAGGCAGAATTTTAATGTACTCAGCAAGCATAGAGTTCAGGCCCTGCAGAGAGGCATCTCATAGCTGGAAGCTGGGTATATTTACGTGGTCTTGGTGGTGTCTTCTGGATGATTGACCTAGGATATATATTCTGGTCTGTCAGGTACTCCTCAGGATGGCTACGTTCCAATGGAAACCATTTACATGTTGAAACTCATGCTGCATGCTTAAGAGTGTATTTTCTGAGGATGGAGGTCAGTGGGAGGAATTGCAGCTTACAGGTAAAAAGCACGGACGTGGAACCCAATTTACTGCGTCTGAACTGTGTTGTTAACACCCCTAGGAATTTACTGGAAATGAGTTCCTTGGAAGGTAAAAAGGCTTGAATAATTTTTATGTCTTGAAGCTGCAGGGGGGTTTTGCGTGCAACTTTTAAAATTACAATTTCCCTTGTCTCTTTTCTGCATGTATTTATTCCTTTATCCTGCCTCAATGCATCCCTCCATACCCCCTCAAAGACTGTGACTCATTATTTTGAAGGGAAAGTAAGTCTGAAGGTCTGCTTCATTAGGACTGCTTCAGGCTAAGAAAAGGAAGTGGGCTGCTAACCAAGGGATCAAATGTCACATCCTAACTTCTCTAAAGGAGAGGCAGATGACTAGGTGTTGGTGTTTGGAAGCAATATCATCTTTGGTGGTCAGATTGTTTTGCAAAATCAGGGCATTAGTAAGTCATTAAAGGTTAAGGCAGAGTCTGACACTGAACTAATTTGTGATCTTGTAATATAGAAGATCTCGTAATATAGAAGACACATTTAGAGTAGTCAAAACATATACATAATACTTTGTTTTAATAATAGCCCAGGTGACTATCAGCCTGACTTGGTGCTAGAGAAGTCTGAAATATGTAAGTTTTACAAGCATATTAAATAAGCAGGGCCCAAAAATTAAAACTATGAACTAATGGTTCATAGTTGCCCATAAAATAATAAAATTTAGAAAAAATTATCCAGTATTCAGCATAAGGTTTTCATCTTTATTATTCATTTCTATTTGTCTCAAAGTATAAACAAGCAGTGTTTAAGAGCACACACATTCCTCACTGCTTTATCAGTAAGAAACTAGTTTCATTTTTTATTTTAATTACAATGATGGTCAAGGAATAAGTTAAGATATATGTTTTTACTTGACCATTAATTGGATAGCCAGGCAGCTGGGCAGATGGCCCATGCCTCCCAGCATGGAGAGATGCATATCTGCCGCACAGCCAAATGTGTGTATTTTCTATCACACTGCTTGCATCCTCTAATGTATCTTCTTCTTACGGCTATGGAAAAGTAGAATCACCAAACCACTTCTATAATTCTACTGTGCAGCTGCAGAAAATATGCACTTCGCTGTCTTTTTCTGGTGGGAGCAAAAGGGGCCATATTCTCATAAAAACCGCGCTGAGTGCAGTTGGCAGCTGCGCGTAACAGGGAATAAGTGAGCAGTAAGCAACAGGTAAAGGCACAGGTGTCACGCTTCACTCACACAGCCTGGAACTGCACCTTCTGGTGAGGTCAGTGCTACTTTCTTACTCAAAAACTGATAAACTAAGGGAACGTGTTGCCATTTGTTTTCCGAGATCTCCTATCTGAGGTGTTGAGCTTGTTCGCTCACAGTAAGTACTTGGCTTTAGAACACTTCATCAAGTGCTCTGACAGCTGGACCTATTGTGCCCAGAACCAATGAGCTTTCAGGCTGCATCTGCCTTGTTAAAGGACCACACCTGCCAAGAGATAATTTGAGAACCACTTATTAGTAGGTTTTCCTAATCCCCATCATGCAGCCAGCAGAGTGCCCTCTGAGACACACACACGCTCCCATTCCAGTGCCTTCTGCCCTCTCGCCATTAGTTCTGCTTATCCTCTAGCTAAGTGTGGCTGCTCCTCCTCCTACTGCCAACTCAGCTTCATGGGGATGGAGTAAGAGATCGAACGGGCTCACGGCAGAGTTTCTTCTTCCCGAGCTCACAGCCCTACAGTGAGGGTTGCAAGATAAAATACTCAACAATGAGTTAATTTGAGTTGGAGGTAAACGATGAATACATTTTACACAAATACACTCCACACAACCATACATAAAGTACATTAGTCCTAAATAATTTTTGTTGCTTATTGAAAATTTAAATTTAAGAGGGTACCCTGCATTTTTATTTGCTAAACCTGGCAAACCCACGCACAATATAGATTCTACAGCTGTGGTCTCGGTTGAGTGTATCCATGTCCTGTTCAGCCTATTTGGAGTTGGACACAGAATGAAGCAAGAGAATAGTACTTCACTGGGATAAACCAAATCATCTATTAGGCGGAGGGGGTATGGGAAGAACTGGGGCTTCGCAGACCTTCTGATAGGAATTGTAATGCTACTATTTGTCAGTCGGGCATGTTGCTTTTACTTCCATTTGCCTCATTTCACCATGTGTAAAATGAAAACCTATTACCCTACAGGCTTTGCAAACACGTTTCTTCTACCCTGCAGCCATATGTACCCTTTCTCATTAATGGCAGCCTTACCCATGCACAATCCAAATACAGAGAGATCTCTTGAACACATGTCCAGTAGCTCCCAAATCTAGAATTCCCAGGATACTGAAATGAAGACAGGATCCAATTTTCCAGACCCAAATCCAGCCCCTCAGATGATGGCTATTTTCTGTATTACACATTTCAGGCTCCTGATGAGTTTGCAGTATAATGCGAGGTAACTCATCTGCAATCACACGCTGTGCCCAAGTCCTAGGAAAATTCTCAGGATGTCCCGCTCTTGTGACACATGAGTGCACGCTGCTCCATCCATAAAAGAAATGCCGGCATTGAAGTTTGGAAAAGAATTGATTTGTATTCAAGGTGCTTTTTAAAAAGTACACTCTTCTTCAAAACTCACACAAAGCTTGAAACAGATAGAATCCTACTGCGAAGAGGGAGTATACCATCCGGGCATCCTCCCTGGACAAGGAAAGTTTGCTTGATTTCTTTATCCATGCCAAGCCTGTGACTTTGTTACCAAAGAAGTTATTTTTAGAGGAAACTGATGAGAAATGAACAATAAATCAGATAGTAATAAATGCAATGGAGAAGACAAAAGAGGGTAAGACAAGTTAGTTAGAAATCAGTGACAGGTGGCCAGTAAAGTATCTCAGGAAGTGTGTCTTGGCTAAATTTGTTAAAATGAGCCAGAACTAACCCTATTCAGATAAGCTGGTCCTTAAGGAAGAGCTAGTGAAAAGGCACTGAGGTAGGTAGAGGAACAAAGAGAAGGCATAGCAGAAAGCAATCTGAGAGGTAGGCAGAGTCAAACATACATGACAAAGTGTGGTGGTTTATAGTATCTGGATTTCATTCTAAAACCATTAGAAAATTTTATGAAAGAAAATGACACAGTTGTACTTACATTTACCTGAAAAGTTATATATAAATTAAATGATGATGAGATTTCTTTTGCTAATGTTTCTAAATACATTGCTTCATCCTGGCCCTTTTTATTCTAATATCTTTGCTATGAAGTTCCTGCTGTAGAAATTTCTCCCTGTAGAAACCTTATCCTTCCCTCAGAGACAATTCAAGGTTCAGTCCAGGCTTCTTTCCTCATTGCAGCCCATCCTGCTGCTTCCCCTAGGCATTGTTCCCTAGCCTCGTCCTCTGTGTCTGTTACATGTTGTGTGAAAACTTATCTCCACAGTGCCCAGGGTTTTGCTCAGAAAGCCAACATGCAGTGTGGGCAGTATTTGAAGTCAAATCCTGGGCTTGTCTGATTAGCTGAGATTCCACACACACTGCCTACACAAACTCTATGCACAGCTCCTGACAGAATGAAGTGTTTAAGGGAAATCTGATAGCTGCCTGCTTGCAACCTTAGCCCTCGGTTTTGGCAGCAAGATTAAATTGCACTTCCTTCAAAAGGCAGCCAGGGTCCCTGTATTCGGTTGTGACCTCTTGACATACAATATCAACTACCATTCTCTGTCACGTGTATGATGTTTATCCAATTATCTGGACTTCCCGTCATTTCCCCTAACTCCTGCTCTTCCATCATTTATTTATTCTTATTTTGCTTTTTCCCTTTTCCCTCTAATTTTTGTTCTGTATCTTCAAAGTATAGGAATATTTAAAAAATTTTTTCACATTAAAAAATGTCCCCAGTTTTTCTGATGTGAGCATTCCTTCCTCTCTGTCCATTTTCCCCAGGATTTCCCTTATTCCTAGGTCTATGAAACATGATTCTTTGGACAAATAATTTTAAAATGTTACCTAACTAGTAGCATTACCTTACCTCTGAGATTGGACAGAAGTACACCAAAGGCTTTGCAAAATTGTACAGTAGAGCTATAGAACATAGTGTTTCCAGGATATATATAACTCAAACTCTTTTTGTACATACGTGTAAAATGTACAGCTACTCTTGCTGAGACTGGGGTCACAATCCCACTAAATCCCTTATAAACTGGGAATGTTGAATATTGAAAATATCTCACAGGATATCTTAGCTGGCACCACAGCACCTGTGAGACATCACTCTCATGCTTCTATGATAAACTACAGAGATGGGGAGCTGTGGTTTGCTGCTGCCGCCCAGCATCACAGGAAAAATATTCTGCCCAGTTCAAAGTGTAGTCTCTACTGAATGCATATGTCTTTAGCATCATCATAAAATTGGAAAAATCAATTCTAAGGAGACACTTAGGAAATCAGAGCCTGTCTGTATTAACATCATCAATGTGTTTAGCAATGGCTCTTCTTTTATAAAAACAAAATATCAATGAAAGTCCCTTCTCTGGTGAACTGCATACATTGGTGTGCAAGTATGTCCAAACATTGAGTTGTAAACTCCTTGAGTGTTCTGCTTACTGTATCTCTGACTTGATACAAGACCCCACTTCTCATGTGGGCTTCCCACGCTCACAGTGGCTGAACTCTTGTGAGAATACAAAGCAGGTTTCCTGCCTACCGAGAAGAACCAATATCCTTTTATTCTACCATTCAACCTTGCTCCTGAATCAACTGACAGGAAGCAATCAATAATAAGATCTGAATCTCTCTCTCTTCCCCCTCCACCTCTCCTTTGCAACCCTCAGAGACCTTTTCTTACAAAAATCTGAATATCACTGTTGTTGTTTTCCTTTTCTCAGCACCTTCCAGATTTTTGGAATCTGCTACCAACTCATGTAAATTGTAAATACTTGGTGTATATATGTGAGCTACTTGATAGTAATTAAGATTTCATATTATTTTATATTTGATTTGATAATCTCCAAGTCCAATCCTTTGTTAGATCTTCATTCTCTCTATCTGATAAAGGCATTAATTACTGTTCATAAAACGTTCAATAAGTTGCTGAGTGTGTAAACCATCATCTTATTTATGACATTAATAACAATTCTGCCCTAGAAGCAAGCAAAACTTCCAATCATAGCTGATTTTGATCCTTCAAATAGAATTCATTGCCCTAAACCCAGTCATCACTAAAAGGACAATAATCTGTTCCACTGTTTACATAAAATCATGAGAATCTATCTGAGATTTTGCCAGTGTTCTGACACTGACTAACTAAAAGAAACTGCCAATCTAGTTATTTGGCAGCAATATGAAAAACACATAGTGCTTTAGCAATGATGCCTTTGTCCTATGTTAGCTCTTATTGAACAACATTGCTTTCTCTAGTAGTTCAACTCAAATATTTTCCTCAAGGTCTAATGATGAAAATGTATTAACTGATGCTGGAATTTTGCCTATGAGTGTATTACACAGTTGTCCACTTTCTCCTTTGTAGTGATCATAATGAGTACATCTTTATACTTTGGAAATATTATCTCTTACCTATAGCATTCCTCAAAACAGATCATTTTTGAATTTCATTGGAGCATAAAGGTCTCACACATCCCTCTCCTCTTATGGATATTATTTGCCCAGTGGAAAAGTGAGCTAAACCATCTCTCTATTGTCTTTACAAATCAGTCACTCAACAAAATCTGTGTTCAGCTTCTGTGGATTATCCCACGAGATGCTGTGATGCCAGCTAGTGCAGGTTTCTGCACTCTAGGCAGAAGCACTCCCTTGCACATTGAGGCTAGATGCACAACTGCACTGCCACTTGAAACACTGCCACAGCATACCTTCTCTGAGGCACCATGAAGCCCATGTGGGGCTCCAGGTAACTAACTGTTAGTCACCTACAAAATGTAAGAACCTAGGAGGGGCATACATTTAGGTTTGAATCCTTTATTTTCTGTATTCTTGCTCACTAGAAAACACATATCTGTTAGATACACCTCTGCTTTGTCATTTACAACCTTGTACGTGTTTTTTGACATGTCACTAGGTCATGCCCTTTTCTGGCAAATGGTAAGTATTCAATGGTGTTAGCTTACATTTGTCTGACACACTTGCTATCTCTTGTATCTTAACCATGCAAATGGCATCTATACAAAGCTAACCTAATACTGTTCATTGCACCCTCCCCCCAAAACACACATATAAAATAATTATTCTTAAATTTCCTAAGAAAACATGATATATTCAAATGAATGAAAAATTTCCAAACAAACCAGATTCAGAGATTTCAGTTTAGGAGAAAAAGAACCTGTTATGGTGAATACATTGCATCAACTTTGTTTGGCTGAGTGACTCAGCATGGACTCAGGGTGCTTACTTTGTATATATCCTGAGCCTATGAAAGAGGAGGGCATGGAGATTATGTGAGTGCTGCATGCCCCCTGTGTGTGGGGGGGGGGATGGCAGCCTGTTTACAATGTAAGGGAAGTAGAAAGAGGCTGCTTGCCTGCCATTCCTCCCTTTTTGCTGTGGTTGTTTTTTCTGTGCTCTGCTGCCATGAACGTTTGCCCTCTGCCATGTGCCACTGTGCCTCAGAACCAGCCAAGCATGGACTGAAACCTCCACAAACTGTGAGCTAAATAAACCTTTCCTTCCTTCATTTTGGGCGTTGGGTATTTTGTCTCAGCAACGAGAGAAAAGTAACCAAGACAGAGCCTCACTCTCATATTTCTAATCCCAAATCACATATTACAACAAAAAGTTGAATTCACTCACTAATATGTGAAGCAGTTAGATTGAAAGCATAAAGTACTAATACCTTTATAATATGCAATGTAGCATGAAAGAAACCATCCCCATTTAATATCACCTAAAGGGAATTAGAAACTGGTCCCTTCTCAGATTATTTTCTGTGATCACTGAAATACACTGAAGCTATTTTTTACATGCAGCTATGGAAAGATTCATAATATACAGTGTAGAAGTAATAACTTTTTATTACTTCTGAACCTCTAAGCATACTCTATACCAGCCACTGTGAGGAAAGCATATTTCTGGGGCTTGCCTAATAGAAAACTCAGCCTTCTGCTTTTACATTTTTAACTTTAAAAGTACAGCCATTTTCTTAGGTAAAGTTTTAATATTTTAATATAAAATCTGATTTTCCTGAGTCCTATCATTCTTTCGATTTTTTAACAAAAATGACACCGTACTTGCTCATTCAGACTACATAAATATATTACATTTACCCACAAACAATGTCAAATTACAAATAAGACATTTAACTGACAGCATTTCCTCATGAGAATGAAGACAATTTGAATAAAAATTCCCTCATACAATCATCCGCCATCCCTATGGGTTGATAATATGTTTTTAAATGGCATGGAACCTGATTTTCTATAAACATATTTGAGGCGCAGGACCTCAAATGCATCAGAGGGTGCTGTAAGAAAAACAAAACCTACCTGATAGCTCCAGCGAACAGCACGGATTTGCTCCATGGCTGAGTACCTGCCACAAAGCTGGATACTTCCCATGTGAGCGGCCCGAAGGCTATCCTTCCAGGCTCATTGCTGTTACGTGTTACTAGCAAGTTCTCTCTGATCACGTAGAGTACCAAGGGACAGGCTCTCTTCAGAATCACCTGGCCTCCCAGCACGCCACCCTCATGTGCCCCTGGGCCAGCAGTCTCATCCGGATGACTGGTTGGGTTTTTAACAATCAATAAATGCTTAGACTTACAAAGAACTTATTTGATCTTTTGGTTTAGTCACACTTTAAAAGAACTTAGAATGTTTGACCCTAAAAAGCTCTATTTCCTTTCATACATGAATGAACAAATGAGGGTTAAGTCATGAATTTAAGAAATATGTGGTTGTTATTGGTTTAAATATCAGCTCTTAATTTTTTTCAAACACGATGCCCCGTCTGCTTTGCACCTCCAAATACTTGCTCTAATTATGTCAGTAAAATTTATTAGTTAACTGACACTTTATTTTGAGTTAGTATTTTTTGTTAAAATTTCCATAGTATCAATCCTGGAAGCATCATTCAGACAAATTTGTAATTGGGAAAAATCCTTCCAAATGTTGACAGTTTCATACACTAGGTTTGACATGCCTTACTTGGTGGGATAATTTTCTTTACAGCTAACAAAACAACTCAGAAAAGTTTTTGTTAATTTTTTTTGACATCCTTTCTCTACCCCTAAAGTGACGACCCTAGACAGAGCATAGGCCCAGGTAAAGCAAGTGCAAGGGCAACACTGACCCCCTGTGGAAGTGATGTGGGGTTAGGATAAATCTGCGGTAGGGCACCATTCAAACAGCTTATCTACTTTGGCTGGTGCTCAATTTAAATGTATCCTCTTCTGTCAGCAGTCTCCAAATTTTCCAAATGCATCTAGTTCTTCTTTCCTTTTCATTATTGTACATTGTCTACAAAACTTTAATAGCATTCAAGCTATTGCCTCCCTTGTGTACACCTTATTCTCTTTAGTCTTAAAGCTCTTAGACATATTTTATATACTGAAGTTAGTGATAAACAATTGTTGACTAAATAGCAGTGAACAATTGGATCATACCGTTTAGACTTCCCTAAAATTAAACAGAAATTTGTTGTACTGCATGAAGCATTCAGATTTTTAGTCTAATCAATAAGAACACACAGATGAAATGAAGAAATTCTAGGAGAAAGGTGTTCTGGAACTTATTGAAATAGAACCAGATTATATAACAAACACAATTTACGCCAAGTATGCAAGGCTGGTTCAACAACTGAAAATAAATTAATGCAATCCTTCACAACAAAACCTAAAATAATATGATCATTATCTTGCTCACTTTCACATTGCTGGGACAAAATACCTAATGCCTGTAGTTTAAGTGTGAAGAAGCTTGCTTTGCCTCACATTTTAGTCCACAGATGGCTGGCTGCAAGGCAGAATTATATGGCAGAGGGCATATTGAAGTTTCAAAAGCTGCTTCTATCGGGCCAGTGAGGAAGGGGGGATGAGGAGAGAGAGAGAGAGAGACAGAGAGCGAGCAGCCAAAGAGGGAGATAACTTTTCCAGGCCAAACCTCAGTAATCTGCCTCTAATCAGGCTTCAGCACCTCACCGTACTCACAGATGCTGAGCTCGTTAGTGCGCGAACGCACTGATGACGACGGTGCCCCTCCCCCACCCAATAACATTTTAAAAGCCCTGCCCGCGAACACACAATAGTTTGGAGGGGCATTCGAGAACTAAACTGTAACAGTCATATCAACAGTTTCAGAAAGACTACTTGACAAAATCTAACTCATTTACGATTAAAAAAACACACTCTAAACTAGGAGTAGAGGGGGACTTCCTCAGCTTGATACAGAATGTCGGCAAAACATTGTATCTAACATTCTTCGGAATGTGAAGGGAACCTGAAGCTTTCTCAGTAAGATCAAGTAAAAGTGAAGGATGCCCCTCTCCACTCTTGCAACGTGATACTGAAGCTATTAGCTACTTAAATAAGACAAGAGAAAGGAAATAAATGATACACAGATTGGAAAGACAAATATCTTCAAAGTAGTTGCTCAGATTATAAAATATAAACATAATTATATAGATAAAAAAGCTTGATACTATCAAGAAATCAATTCTTCCCAACTTTATGCATAGATTCAGTGTAGTCCCAATAAAAGTTGTGCAAGTCCATTTGATGATCCTGTGAAACTGACTCTAAAAATTATAGTGAAAAACAGGTCTTGTGTAGTCAGTATGATACTGAAGGACAGAACAAAGTTGAAGAGCTGACACAATATGACTTCAGGACTTATTATAATCTACAGAGATTAAGAAAAGCCACATATTGGTGGAACAGACAAATGGATCAATGGAACGAACAGAGATCCCAGAAATCAATCCACATAAATATGGTCCAACAGACCTCTGAGAGGCAAGGGCAGTTCAAAGGAGAAAAAGATGTTCTAATCAACAATGGTGGTAGAACAACTGGATATCCACGTGCAACACAATAAAGTCGGAGGTAGACTTTCCATTCCTCACAAAAATGAACTCAAAATGCTCTATAGCCCTAAATGAGAAGTTCAAAACCAAACTGAAAGGATAAATAAGGTCCAAAATGAATTACAGATATTGTGAAAGGGAAAGAAACTGCTTAAAGGGAAAGAACAACTGGGATGAGGGAAGAGAGAAGAGAAGGGAAAATTAAAAAGTCCGTGTAACTATATCTCTATCATCCCTATCACTATCTCTGACTATCTCTAAATACACACACACACACACACACACACACACACACACACACAAAATACACACACACAGAAGACATCTAGGATGACTGTACTACTAATTTCTACTGGTTGCTTGAAAGGAACAGTTAGTGCTTATACTGTTTGACCAGTTTTGCATGCCTATATTTTATAATCTGAGCAATTACTTTGAAGATAACAATACACAATATAACAACTATTGTTCATTTCCTATCACTTGTTTTGAAATTCTGCATCATTTTAATTTTTTCTCTCTTTAAAATAATACAAAAAATTGAAACACTTTTAGAAGGTAACATAGGAAATAATCTAGATGGTCTAGGGTTTGGTCATGTGACTTTACATACACTTAGATATGCTTTAGATATTAAAGGGAAGGTCCATGGAAGGAAGAATTGATGTTATAACAATTATACCACTCTTGTGAGCAATGTCAATATAGTGGTGCGTGTGTGGGGGTAGAGTGTAAATAGGAATCTCTGAGCTTCCTACTCAGTTTTGCTGTGAAATTAAAACTGTTACAAAAGGAAGTCTGGTTTAATAATCAATTCACATATATGTGCACATGCAAACAGAACTGGCATTGATCACTTGTTGACTTCCCAATAAACTGATGTGATTCAATTTATATAGGTTATGCCTATAATTCTGCTTCACAGCTGAATTTATATCTAGAGATGCCTTCTATATGGTATGATAGCACCTTCAAAGAAAAGAATTTCACTTTTGTGGACTCTCCCATCAGCAACTGAATCTAGAAATTTTGTTCTTAAAGTGACAGACAGAATTTTACATATTTACATACATCAATCTATAGGAGTGAGCTAGTAAGGTTAATGAAAATAGTATAATCATTAATTCTATAAATCTATCACTGCTCAAACAATCCTTTACTAGTTGCCATTATTTATATGCATATTATGCACTGCTTTAAACTCCAATTTGTTGTTCAATCCCCTTTGCTTCAAGCCAGTATCTATTGCTGGAGACAAACAGTACATATGGAGAACTCATTCACTACAAGGCTTTATACCTATGCTTAACTCTTTTGCGGCCTCATTACAATCTTAATCTTGAAGTAAGATGGTAACAGGTATGGTTCTTTGAACGGTCATAATTAACCTTTGCATGGAAGTTTTCCTCTGCTATAACTATGGCCACTCTGCCCCTAGGATCTGCTCTGCCAATCCCCACCATCAGCTCCGTGCTGTCTCCCGTGTCTGTGGACATTGTGCTAAACAGCAAATGCACCTGCATTCTCTGGGCTTGTAACCGCCACAGCCCAGCAGGGCACATTCTCTGGCCCTGAGGGTTTGCTTTTTCCTCAAAATGGCTGCAGATGTTCACACTCTGCCACTCACTCAGCTCTCATGAGTGAATGAGGAAAGTGCAAATCGTTTGTGATTCTCAACCATTATACTCTACTGCACAAACTGAGTCATATTTTTCTGTAATTTGTGTGCCATGACTTAGCTTTCTTCTCTTCTTCCACCAACTAAACTCTGCTTTCCCCTCTGACATTGCTCATCCACATCCACCAACATCCCCTCTGTATTTTCAATCTCTTCCTTGACTTCTTTCTTCTTTCTGTTATAACTGAGACCTGAATCTTGCTTGAAAAGTCCAATTCTTTACAAAAACCTTTTTACAATTTCTCTTACCCTCAAAGTTGGGATCTATTCTCCTGGTTTCTAAAGAACTCTTTTTCTTGTCTCTTTTGAAAAATGCTGCTCTTTCCAAGCTTGTGCTATTCTTAGAGAGACAGAGATTCCTAAAAATCCATTTCCTCTTTTCTCCCAGTTTCTAAGGTCACATGGCCCAGCCTCTCTTCCTGTTAAGGTGTGGCTCTGTGATTTAAGTCAAGTGAAAAGAATGTTAACAATCATTGCAGGAAACCTTTTAGGTCAGGTCTTTGCAGGGGTGAGGACGGAGTTGCTCTGTTTACTTTCCCCACTTTACTGACTAGATACACCTGACAAGGATGCTAATTGACATGGAAGCCATAAGACATAAAAGGCCTGGATTCCTGACTTGCTAGTTGGATAAGGAGTAGTTATTTGCCGACCAGAAACATGAACTAGCACAAGAAAAATTAGTAGCATGAAATAAATTGCTATTGTGTTTGAGTCATTACTAGGAGCTCTATTTTTTGATGAAACAGGTATTATCCTCCTGTATACATACAAAAGCCTTTCATTGCCTTCTAGTAGATGCTAATATAGTCCATCTCCTTTATTAGAGATTTTAGCATATACTTTCCTTCTGTCCCTACCCTAGCCCCATCATAACTGTAGCAGCTACTTAGATGCCTTGTACAGAATTATGTCCTCACAAGTCCTTGATCCCTAGCTTCAAATCATCCAGTTCAACTTGTCATGCAGCCCCACAGGCATTAGAGGGAAACTGTCACAGCCTGTAACTCCATCTTCTCTAAAGTCACTGTCACCCAAGCTGCCATTCATGGCACCAGCTTGTTCAAATATTTTGAGGACTGTTAACTGACTTTATCCTCTCTTCAGGTGCTTCACTTGACTATTATCCTGGATTTTATTGCCCTCCCAAGTTTTAATCGCATCTACCTAGCAAAACTTCAGACCTGCAGGAATTGAGCTGTCTGACTTTTCAGTGATGCAAAACCCGGATAACAAAGCCCAGAAACATGCAACAAAACAATCCAGGGTAAAATGTAATTGTTGGTCTCTTATTAACCCTCAAGACTTCCAGCAATACAACAACCAACTTGATACCTCTCAAGCATGTCACAGGCACCCCAGACTTAAACTTTCATATTCAATCTAGTAACTGTCTCCAAAACTGTTTGCCTATCAATATTCTATTTTCAGTAATTAGTTCACCTCTTATGTAAGTAAAGAATAAAATGATAATTTTCCCTTATAAATTTTACCATCAATTGCTTCCAAATACTTGTCAATTTTACCTCCTAAATATCTACCAATCTTTCTTCATATTTTCTACCATCACACTAATCCAAACTAACATCAGCTTGCCTGGAAAAGATCTTAAAACACTTCCCAGTTTTATATAAGTTCTATTATTTGTTTTTTGTTTATCTTTCATTTCTCTAAACCTAAAACTTTATTTGCCTGATTTTACTAATTTACTTCTACAATTTGCATTTTTCTTTGCTTATAGTGACTTAATAAATATTCCATGAGTAAATGCATGAATTGATTAAATGAACATAAGTAAATATAAAAGTATTACCACAATTAGCATATACATTTATGAAGCCAGTGCTCATCAGTGTGACACAAGAGAAAAAATGAAGATCCACAGAATTCAAAGAAGCAAAGCCTGAGTAAGCTAGATTCAAACTGAGATTTTCTAACTTTTGTAGTTCTTACTCCTGAGCTCCTCTTCATGTCTGATCTGTGCCACATACGAACTTTAAGAAACTCTCTCATGTTGCTTAGTTTATCATGAAGATTCATGTTACGTCTAATTTTAACGCAATTTCCTTTCAATATAGAAAATAGTGCTGCAGAAGTAATCTAATACTTTAGAAATGTGCCATCCACTGCAGCCTCTTCCAAAACAAATACTAAACTTTTGTAAATAGAAATGCTTACAATCCCACACACCCAATTAAGATCAATACCAAAGTGTTTCCAAAGTAGCCATCACGCAAAAGGAAAAGGAATTAGAGTAGGAAAAAAACAGAAACTGACATTTAAAAACTACTGTTTTCTATTATTTTTAGGTGTTTGCCATGTTGTAGACATTGTACTAAGCAATTTATAAGTGCAATGAAATAGGAACTATTAATATCCCTATTTTTCAGGTAAGAAAATTGAGAATTAGAGGAAACAAATCAAAGCTGGGAGCCAAATCCAACTTCTGTACGATTGTAGAGGCACTTACCATTAAATTGCTTTCCAAATAAGTCTTTCATTTTAAACCATTACTTAGTGAAAATGGACTAAAACATTTTTTTTTAACTACTAATAGCATGTGATAGTGAGACATTTCAATTATAAACAGATGGGGACCGAGAACAATAGGTACATTAAAAATCTTAACTTTTACAGCATGCTTAAAGGAGTAAGTTATTTATTCTTACCCATGAATTCAATCCCCAAATGGTCTGCTACATCGAAGTCAGCAAGCAAAGGAGGAAACAAAGAAAGAAAAGATTAAAAAATTTATAACTATAAAAATGAAGTGCACACATTGATATTTAAAATGCACAGTTAAGAAAACTTGCTGGTGCTGTGATTTCCTTGTATACCAATAATTAAGCCACTGTTGTTGTCATTGTTCAGTTTTCTATTTTAACACTGAAGGAATGAAAGTATGTCCTAAATTATGGATTTATTACTAAAATCTCAGCAACAAGAAAAAAACTGTATACAATGTATGGGTAAAAACTGTTAATTGAGTGTTTTACTCCTTCTCCCCATGCTGGACACCAACTGCCTATATTAAGTTGCTTAAAGTGATTTCTTTATAATGTAAATTCAATAAAATAAAAAGGGAGTAGTTAGATATATGCAACACTGTGTACAGAGGGAAGATATTGCATAAGATTCTCTTCTTCCTTGCTTTGGTTTTGCTTCCATAATAGTCCACTTTTTAAAATTGCAGACTTCGCAGCTCTTTGAGTTGGTACATATCATTTGTTATTTGAAAACCCTGTCTAATAAAGGTTGTAGTTATTGCCGTTCAAAAAATAAATGAAAAAGACAGTAATCTACACAAGGAAGTCAGTGCCTAAAGACTGACCTCCTAAGACAGGGGACACTTCCCAATTTTATTCCTGTTTGCTTGAGAAATATAACTTAAAAGTTGGCAAACAGTAACAGTGCTCTCAGAATAGGCCAGTATTTCCCCAAAACCTCTGAACCATAGCTTGGAATGTTGGATGGAATAATAAAGCATATATTATGAAGTATGGTAAATACAAACTTAAACCAAAAGAGAAAAATAGAGACACAGAGATAGCCAGAAACTGTGGATACAAAGTTATTTTCAGAATGTATCACATTCTTTGTAGATAAACTACTTATTCAATATAAGCTTATTTGAAAATCTATGTTAACAAGAAAGAGTTGGCCTTAATGAGGTTATGACAGTCCCTAAGCAGTTGATCTACATGTTTACAAAAAAGCAATGATGTTAAACATTTTTTTCCTTTCATTTGTTACATGACAGAAGTATGTATTGGCAAGACTAAAAACTTTGTACTAGTCACAGAATGTCAGGTTGGCCTAGGGCACAAATCAGTGCCCACAGGCCCCATGACTGTCTGACTTGATATCTACCTTGTCAGAAACAAATGATGTGTGTCGGTCTGTCCTGAGTGCATGCAGGAAGCCAGTGGTCTGGATAAGCTAACATCTGCCTGTAGACAGCAATGTAGAGTTTTCCTGGGTCTCCTCCCAGGCATTCGGCCATACAGCTTGTTTATTTCAATGGAGCTTTCTTTCTTTTATCCTTCAGTTATGTAGTAATCACTTTCTCTAAAAAATGTATTTATTTGTTATTGTTATTATTTTAACGTATGTGGTGCTGGGGATCGAACTCAGGGCCTTGTGCCTGCCAGGCAAGAGCTCTACCACCGAGCCACATCCCCAGCCCCAAGCAGTAATCACTTTTAAAAACTTATCGTATTATTTAATCGTGTTTTCTGTTGCAGTAATGTTTGTCTGAAATGAAAATAAATGGGGAATAAGAGTATTTCTCTGGCCATATTTGTTACTAAGATTAATTACTGAGCTTCCTTTTAATTCTTTATTTAGCAAACAAGCATTTCCTTTTACATAACACATATTTACTTACCTCGAATATTTCAAGACATGAATATTTCAATACTTTTTTTGTAAATAGTTTGTTTTTTAATTTTTGTGTGCTATGCTATACATAAAATTAAATTTAACGTTTTAGCCATTTAAATATATAATTCAGTGGTAATAACTACATTTGCAAAGTCATACTATCAGTATTGTTGTACTCCAAATGTTTTTCTCCACCTCAATCAGTAACTAATAGAACCCTGAGGTTTCCTCCCCACAGCCGTTGGTATTTTCTGTCCTTAACGAATCAGTTTACTTGCAAATGGTCTATTTTGCAGTGATAGGAAACTATTTTAATTGATGACTATATACTTTTATAAACAAAGATGGTTACCGTGTTTCTAAAAAGTAGACGCCCTCATGTCTTGGTCCAGCATTTTTTGACTGCTTGCTGTGTACTGTTGGTTATTATGATAGACATCTGGAACATTTTCACTAAAAGATCTGTTTCTTTTTTTTTCAGTGAGTTCAGAAATCAGTGAGACACCACAGAGAAAAAGCCATGGTCATTCTTTATAAGTGCTGTAGCAGAAAGGCAGAAAATATGCTTTCGCTGAAGAGGCCAGGGACCGATAAGCTGGCTCCCGGAGGGGAAAGAAGGCACCATGCAACGGATGAGGGCTTGCGGAGCAGTGGACAGGACCATCTTTGTGCTCTTGTGCAAACCGGAAGCTTCATGACAATGTTTACCTAAAGCACTGGAGATACACTAGAGTTGTATTTGGAATAAGGATTTCAGGGAGATTAATTATTGTGAGAGGAAAGGTAAAGGGAAATTAAAGACCAGAAATAACTTTTTAAAATCATTAAACCACAGGCAAACATGTAGGAAGAAGACAAGGGACCGGGGCAGGAGCTGTGGGTGGAGACCTCAAGCGGTGGAGCGTGGAGGACTAGGGACAGGCCAGCGCAGTCTAAATGCAACCAGCCTCAGCCGGGGTGAAGAATTCTCTGGTTCAGAACTGCCTGCCTGTGATGTACTTTGCTGGTGGGTGTAAATCATGGCCACTCTTCACACATCCATGACCTTTGCTCTTCCACTTTGACATATGACATAGGCAGTACAATTAGGGCTACAGGACAACTCCTTTCCACTTGCTTGAACATGGGCCATGACCCAGGGCTGACCCCCTTTGGCCTAATATTATAAACAAAGGCAGCTAAGTCAGACAGAAATTAATACACAGTCAGAGGGAACTGGGCTCTCAAGGAAGTCGGCAGAAAAATAAAGACATCAGTATAGTGGCAGGAGGTACATCTGAAGAAGGCCAGGCCTCAAGATAGAGATGCAATAGTCAGGCCTATACAACTCCCTAAGGTATAAGCAGTAACTTGAGAATATATTATACTTAGCCCAGTAAGTACAGATGGACATGAGCTGCCCGGGTGACTGACCAGTGCACCTGGATCCTTCTCTTCCCAAGAATGCCCTTGTTCTCTCCCCGCACCCTTGCTGCTGCCTCGGCTCCCTGTTGGATCCATACTTGCTAAGTGGCTGTGTTTTTAACTCTACGGGTTCACGGTAGCCTGACCCATGCTGTGTCTACACTGTGACATTGCTGTATACAATATCCCTGACCAAGTGGCTCCATGGCAACTTTCAGGACCCCTCCTGTCTCTCAGGAACTGTCTCTTAATAAACTGCTCCTATTCTTAACCTCTTGTCCCTTGGAATTCATTCTCTGGTATTTGGAGGACATGAACTCCACACATCCAGCATCTAGCAGGTTGAGAGTTATATTTCTCCTATATGTCTCACTAAGGCTTGCTATGCAGTTAGGAATAAGATGAATATGTGCAGAGCCACCTGCATGCCCTATAGTAACCTTTCCTCACTGGGAGCTCATTAGAGGTTCATGCATATGAACTACATCTCATATGTCCACATGCAAATGATGGAAAAGGACACACATAGTAGATATACCTGTCAGTCACTCTGACATTCATGCCCTGGAAGACCTAATGGGAAGTTTAAATTCTTAAAACCAACACACTCATCTCTCCTGCTGTTTTTCTTTCTGCCAGCGCTAGCCGCTTACTCTGGGCATCCCATCTCTTCATGAAACTCCATTAAACTTTGCTGCTTTTTTTCCTTCCCATCACTTGCCATCTCAACTTCTGCGTCACACACAAGAACCTAGAAATCCACCCTGAAGCACATCACCTAAGGCAATGAATCTGGAGACTGTGCCAAGGAATGAGTAGCATGTGTGAAAAACTAGAGGTCAGGCTGAGGACCCTGCAACTGAAGCAGGATAAAAGCGGTGCAGGGAGGTAAAAATGTGATATGAAAAATCATCATTTTAAAAATAAAAACTGCAGCTTCAAGACAGGGAGCTGGGCTTAACTGTCCTTTTTCCCAAGACAATAAGCCTGGGCAATTCCCTGTCCCTACACACAAACTCTGGCCATTCTTTCCTTCTACCTGCAGCTATGCCTCTTTCACTTGCGAATAGATGATTGTGTCTTTCACCTGTGAACTAGGCCTTTCCCTAGGGGTGGGCTACAACTCTACCACCCACAGTGGCTGTCACCTTTGGAAGGGCCATCACTCTTCCTAGAAGAAGAGTTGTCACCTTTGAGTCTTCTGCATGTACACTGACCCTTTTCCCTCAGATTCACAAGTTCCACAGATTTCCACCCCCAAATTTCCGATAAATATATCCGTCCCCAGACTATGCTATCTCTGTCTCGCTGTGTCTCTCTCTTCCCTTGCGTGTGTATTGTACCACTTCTGTGCTCTAGTTCTTTGAGTGAGTACATCAATGCTTTGGGGAACTCCTAGAACCCTGTCTCATGACAAAACCCCAGTGAATCCATGTGCAATATCAGAGACAGGAAATGACAATTAAACAATGAAAGGTAAATGTACGAATCTTGAGAAAAAAGAAATCTATCTTCTCTTAACATAAATTATGTCTAGTTACTAGAACTATAATTTTCAGACTCTCTAGCAAGGTGGCTTTTCTAGTTTTAGAAATTAATGGGAAATTATTTACTAATTTGTATAGTGACTTCTTCACAGAAAGTGAACGTACAAATAAAAGCTCATATTTAAAATATTTCTCTTCCTTGCCCCTCTTTCATGCACTTGCAGGTCCACACAAGCACATACACTCACACACATTTCTATTGTTTCATTGAACTGCTAAATACTGCAATCGTGATTGTAGATTTGAAGACACTGACAGAGTCTGGTTTACACAGAAAGAACAATGAAAATCCATGAAGAGGAGATGACAGAAAAGCAATTAATTTTGCTATGTGAGGTAGACAAAGAACAGAAAGCACATAATCCTTTCTCATAATCCTTCCCTGGCTATTTCTCAAAGAAAATATTCTGCCTAAGGACATTCAGGTCTGCAGGAAAACACTGAGAGAAAGGAAATAAAAATTAATCAACTAATAGCTCAATTATTCCTTCTGTAAAAATTCTATGTCCCAAAAATGGCAAATACTGGGGTAGAAGAGGAAGCACAGAGCACAGAGCAAAGAAAATCTCATTTCTCTCTCTGCAGAGCGTTATTAGGATGCATAACTTCTGTCTAACACTTCAGTTAACTTTACTTCAGGATACTCACCCCCTCGGTTATGTACCAGTGGCTAACACTTAGGTATTACATACAAGGAAGGGTTCCAAGCATTCTCTCACAGCAGCTTATAAGATTATTATTATGCCCATTTTATAGGTGAGGAGTAGATTCAAACTAACTTTCCCTAAACCACAGGCCTGTAAGTGGTGGAAGGTAACTGAGCCCAAGATGACTCACTCTTAGCACTGCTGCCCTCAGAGTTTACATGCGCCCTTCCTGTGAAGGTAATGAGCTCCGCAGGGAGACATGATTTAATGCACTTCAGTGAACAAGTTGTTTTCAAGTATCCCCGGGACCTGCTGAAGCACACTTACTTGCTTGCCCTTAGCTTGCTGCTAAGATGTGGAGTAAAACTGGTTGGAGGGAGGGAGGATATAAAGGAAGACAACTGTTTCCTGTTTCCAAGGAACCAAACGGGCAGCTCATTAATATTTTTTCATTGGTTGCCAGGGAAATTTCCTCATGATGAGGCTGACCTAGTTATTTGTACACACGGCAAGTGATAAAAAGTTGTGTCTGAAAGTACGCCAAACATTAACCAATAATCTTAAACTTGGCATTATACTCGACAAATTCCAGCACTTCTGTTGGAAAACTGAAATAGTCTTAAGGTTTTAGTAGTAAATAAGTTACTAGGGAGACAAAGTAAATATTTCATAAGGTCAAAACTCCTGGAAAACTCCTAAAAATTAAAGGCCCATATTTCCTTTTTTTTGACTAAAATTGTATAGATTTATGGTGTCCTATGGGGTGTGTTACAATAGGTAGACACTATGGAATGAATGACTCTGGGTAACTGCATATACATCCCTTTATATACTCTTTTTGGTGTGGTAAGGATATTTAAAATCTACGGTGTTGGGGATTGTAAAGTGCAATAAATTATTGCCTATAGTCACCATGTTGTACCACCCCAGAAGCCTGGAACTTATTCCTTATTTAACTGAAGTTTGAGGTTCATATATTTTTAAGAGTAGAGTGTGCACAATGCAAAACTTCTTGAGTACTTCAACACTCCTTGTTTACAGGAGCATGACCTCAAGTAGCCCACTCCAGGCAGGCTGAGGCAGAATAAGAGAGAGCAACGCCTGACCTACTTCCAACCCAGGCCTTGGTGGGTTCTGCTGTCATCCCACCTTCCATGAGGAGCGCTCCGCAGTGTGACAATGGACATGCGTGTCAACCTCTATCCTGTGTTCAAAGTCACTTAGTAAGGTGATTCTGTCATAGAACAGTCCCAAATGGATCGTTTAAACAGATGTCCCATGGGACATGAATTCACGCCATATGAAAATACTGATTTAGATTTTTGAAAGTTAGAATCCGGGCTTCAAGAACAGTGGGCCTCCTCCTGCACTGATATCCCCACTCCTCCAAAGTGTGTGTGGAGACTCTCCTCAAGGGGGCTCAGGAGGCAGGCTTTCTAAGCTTCGTGGCAACAACTGTGGGTCAGAGTCCCTTTTGGATTACTGATCTATGTAACTTGCTCTGAGAAATATATGCCACATAAGAGTGGAGGAAACCACCCACTCAATTATAAAACATGTCAGTTATGAATGGCTTACATGAATAATGGAACTGAAATCTGTCACTCTGAAGATTCCACCCGCAGTTCCCTGTCAAACAACTTTTCCCTGGTGACGCTCCAAGAAGAGATAGCCTATCTAACCAAACAAAAAAATTTGGATTCACAAATATGGTTTGTAGGGTCTTGGGTAGATATGACCCCTAACAATGGAATTCATCATTTCCTAGTAGTATTAAGAATCACTGTCACTGTTTCATGTTGCAGCCGTGGTCTGTGCATTCTGCTGGCTCCCAGAGAAGATCAGAGACAATGACAAGATGTCATATGTTAGAATATTGTCATGCATGCCTCCACCTGTCACCATAGGACAGATGAAGAGAGAGATGCGCAACAGTTTCTGATGATTAGAAGAGTAAGGACTACTGTGGCCCTGGCCATCCTTGTCTCAGTCTAACCACAATATTTGTCTGGGATCCATGGAATTGACACCTTTCAAAGTCCAGGGTTTTCCAGAGTCTGCCAGGGTTTATACCCCGTCATTACAAGAAAGAGGCACTAGGTTGTCGCTAAGAGAATCTGGCAGAATACGGCAAGTATCCACCAGAGCTGAGCCTCCCAGGCCTCAAGAGTACAGGGTGGGAAACTGGGAGGACCAGGAGCTGTCCAGAGTGCCAGGACACTGGTGGTGGGCCAGGAAAGTCCTCTGTGTACTTTGTCTGTCCTGATTTTTTTTTTTTTTTTTTTTTTTTTGCGGTACTGGGGATCGAACTCAGGACCCTGCACTTGCTAGGCAAGCACTTATTCCACTGAGCTATATCCCCAGCCCCTTTTGAGCTCTATCCCCAGCCCCTTTTGAGCTATATCCCCAGCCCTGTCTGTCCTGAAAAGCCCTGTGTACCATCCTTCAATTACTTAGTCCAAGAGTTAAAATATGAATACTGGTCTGGCTCTGAATTCCATGCTTTCTTCCCTAAATTATGCTTCCTCATCAAGCATGTAATTTTATTCTTACCAGCCCAGATATATTTAATTTTAGAATTTATACATGCTTATGAGTAAAATGTGGAAAGTAAAAATCACATTAATAAAAAGAAACTAATACCTCTTCTACTACCTCCAAAAAGGATTTTGGCTAACTTTTTATTCTCTTTCTAATCTCACTTCTGTACCTGCAAAACAAGCTAAAATAAGCTGAGTATAAGTTTTAGACAAAATCACCCTGCATTAAGGGCCAGAGTCTGAGGAGCATCTGTGGCCATTTCAGCTCTGCCGTCCCAGGTGCCTGTCCCCCTCCATGTGGTGGTGGGAAGATTTCTCAAGTGTTGAGAGTAGGTCATGACACCATCCCTGTGACCAGCAGCCCGCTAGGCAGGCCATCCATCGCAGAGAAGGCAGAAGCACTTCTCTAGACAAGCGCAGCACCCCGGGCGCCCCTCCCTGGCCCTTGTTACAGAACACGACCGCTGTGCTTTTCTTTCCAAAGCTCCGTGGCTGACTCCCATGGGACACAGATATCTCTATTCTGTACTCTTTTCTTCTAAATGAAAATGTTCATTTGCGTTGAAGGAGGAGAAGCAGGTCTCCCAGGTTGATATAGTACAAACTCCAGATGAGCATTTTGCTACAAAAAATGAAATATAGACACAGGATTTTATACAGGGATCACGAGTGATGAATTGCTAGGAACAGACTAACACATAAAGATGAATCTCCTAATAGCATATCAGATTTCCGAGGAAAAACATCCTTAAGCAATCATCATTAATTCTGATTGCATTTTCTCTGACTAAAGAATTAACATGAACAACCATGGTGTAGGAAAACACTGCATTCAAAATAAATACTGCTGTTTGGCCATATAACTAAGGATAGTTGAGCTTTACAGGTGATTATGGGAGGATTTGCCACTTTTGAAACTCACAATCAATCACCCAGGTTCTTTTTACATTTTATCAACTTTTCTACTTTTCCATAGCTCCTCACTGGGAACTTCTATACACGTTATTTCATCTAATTTTAAAAATTACCCAGTAACTTTGTGATTCTGACTCCAGTTAACAACTGAATAAAATAAGCCTCTGTGAACAGCTGAAGATCACATTCATAGAATCCTAGAGTCTTAGGATGGAAAAGCATTACTCCCAGGACCGATGAGTCCTTGTGTCCTTGCCTCATTCTTCTGCCCCGTCAGTGTGGCACACAACGCAGCTGTGCCTCCATACTTCCTGCGGGAGCACAGGGCTCCAGGGAAAGTTCACTTGCCGGTGGTGTGGGCCAGCTTCTCTTCCCTCCAAACATCTCCAAACTTCACCTACATTCACCACGTTATGAGGATTCTGAGAACATGACACCCTAGTGGAGACTCACTCAATGTTAAACAATATCCAGGGAGGTTTTTTCCAGCAAACACCATCAAATCAAGGTACAACTAGTTAGCATTTAGTTAAGTCTTCATTCTGAAGCCCAAAAAACTATAGCCTTTGTATTTGAAAAGTTCAAACATGTGCCTATCTGTATCACATGAATTTCATGTATAACTTAGTATGCAGTTGATTTTTAATAAGAAAAAATATTAAATATGCATGGTAATTAAAATATTTTTATATGTGCTATTTAAAGGTATGTCCCTCATTATCATCTAATGATTTAAGCAATCTTTGTAATAAATATAATAACTGTTTATATGCTTTTTAAATTTTAACTTTTACAATTGTTTTTAATATTGAAGACATCTATAAAATATTATGGCTAATAGATAACAAATATTATAACAAAATGAGGCAACATCTACTAAAAATAAAATGCAAGAAGGAATTATGTGGTAAAGAGGTTAATAGTTACCTCTTAACTGACTAAAATCCGTTACCAAACTTTGTTACTACCATGCTTTTTAATCACACTTACAAATTCAAAACTGCAGTATCTTCCTGATGAATACTAACTCAAAGAGTGATGGATATATTTTTTAAAATATTGTACTTAAGTGAACTCCAGCAAACACAGAGCACATTCTTGGGAATTCAGTACCACAGGGCACTCAGCAAAGAGACTTTCTGGTTCTCATTCACCAAAGACAAGGGGCCAGGAGGAAAGATCATCTGTGGTGTAAACAGGAGTGGCAGGGTGCTTAGTCCTTAGTCAAGGCATTTACCCAGACAGTGGAATCCTGCGACCTAGTGGATCTAGGAAAGACCCACATTATTTAAGCAATACGAAAAGAAAAAGTTCAAAGCAAGAGAGGAACTCAGCTAAGGGGAAAACTGCAGGCCATGAGTAGGCAGCTCTGAGAAAGCCCCACTGGTGAGAGGCTGCAGGAGCTTCAGGGCGAAGGCTATGAGCAAGCACACACAAGGGAGCCTGATTTCTCAGACCCGACTGTTGCCTTCAGGAGATGGTGTGGGGCAAGACCATCTAAGCCCTCCTTTTACTTTGTTTGGGGAAGTGCTCTTTAGTTTGGGCCGACATTTAGTGGCTGGCCACAGTAGTCTCGGGTTGGGCTTGTCCACTGTTTATTGGTTAACTTTGAGATCTATCTGTTACCTGTCTATCTATCATCTATCTATGTATCACCGTGTGCAGGGAAGGCACTGTATGACAAACAATATTTCAAGTGCAAAAGGTAGCTGGCTGGTTAGTTTCCCTATGGGAAATCACCGAGAAGGTGTAAATCACCCCTCTCCCTGATCCTCTCAGTACGAGCTTCTGGCTGTGTTTCCCCCCAAAGACCCCACCCTCACATTAGCATCTTTCCACTGGCTGCGAATGTCTTCCCAATGGACCCCCAAGTCTCCCTCTAACAATTTCCTCCAATCTTTTCATTCCTATGCCTCAGAAACTAGCTCTAATTTCCTGAGCCAATACTACCTTTCCCATATTTTCAAACCAGGGTTATCTACTCTACATTTTTATGGGGATAATGCAATCTCTATGTAGCAAGTAGAATTATTACAGCTTGAATTATAAGTCATAGGCATAACAGACACACAAGATGAATATCACATGGTTTTGCTGACATGAGAAACCCAAAAATACATATAAAGAGCTAAATCAAAGATAATAGGAAATAGGAAGATAGATCTTTTCAAATGCAAGGAGATCAAGAGATGGAGAAAAGGGGGTAACAGGGATGAAAATCTACAGATATGTTCATGCACTGACTTCACACAAAGAATGTAAACATTACGCAAGGCACACACAGTGATAAAAGTAAACAGGAATGAGAGGCAGTAGATGACACTGACCCTCCTCGTGGGTGCTGGGAGAAGGAAACTAATATATTGTGCCCTAACTGATCAAGGGACTGAGATCTCTCCAGCCCTTCCCCACCTCCTGTTTCAAATAGCAAATGGCAAAACACACACTTACTAGATCTATTACACAACCCCATCTGTCTTCTTTCTCATTACAGGAAGGCTGTTGTGATATTTTCTTAAAAAGAATCATGTTTACAAACTAGAATTTAAGCATCTGGGTGTGGTGGTTGCACATCTGTAATCTCAGCACTCAGGAGGCTGAGGCAGGAGGATTGTGGCAAGTTCAAGACCAGCCTGGGCTACAAAGTGAGCTCAAGGCCAGCCTGATCTGCATAGCAGGACCCTGTCTCAAAAAGACCAAAAAAAAAAAAAAAAACCCAAAAAACAAAAAACCAGAACAAAACAAACAAAACAAAAAACCTAGAATTTAGAGGTTTTACTACCACTTTCATTTAAGCCGTGACTATTTTCCAAGTAATTACAACAGGCTTCCAATAAAACACACACACTCTCCTCTCTCTTTCTCTGTCTCTCTCTCTTCACCCCCCCCCAAAGTTATATAATTTATCCCTACTGAATTTTGAGTCACCTGCAGTTGTGCGAGGGAGCGAGCAAGCCCTCTCTTTTAAGGTTCGAACACCTTGGCCAACTCAGGCTGCATACAGGTGACTATTCACACCAAATCTTTTTTATTTTAATGTCTTTTGAAAAATAAGAAGGATGTAGCACCACTAGAGCCACAGAGGTGTAGTTATTGTACAATAGAAACATGTACTAATGCAACATGAACCTGGAAAAAGCAAACTTTTTAAGGGCTCCTGATCTTTCCACAAACTGCTGTCTATGCTCGTCTTTCAAGATTCAGCTCACCACCTGTCCCAAGCCCTGTAATCACCAGAGTGCTTTCCGAGCTGAGCTGTTCTCTCCTGTGGCCTATGTCTGGGGATCTCAGTGACTTCTGCGCCACATACCCTGCCAAGCAGATGGCAAATGCTCAAAACATTTCTGTCCATTGAACACACAGAGGGATGCTGAGTACCTGATTCAAATCACATACCATGTACGTATCATGGGATGATATAAGTGTACATATCAAATGGCCTCCTGCTCCCTGTGACACTGCTACTGTGTTGCATAAGATCAGGTACCTGGCAGGAAACACAAAAACTCTGTGTTTTTACTTGTTGACTACATTTCATTCTTTCTTCTTACAAGATAACATATTACAACGTTGGGGAAGCACATTAATTCAGTAGTTAATGTTATCATTTAAAAAAAAAGCACCGGTGTGGGAATACTTTCATAGTTTGTGATCCTTATGCTACCTATTTCTATTACCAAGTTTAAAAGTCACATTAATTTATACTTATAAGACCATGAAAACCTGGGAAACTTGATAATGAGCACAACGGAAGACACACTTGGGCTCACAAATGGATTAATTTATTACCTCTGCAGACTTCAAATGTAGCAATAGGATGAAACTTTTTTCCCTAAATGCATAATCAGTTGAGAATGTTATTTGTCTCATTTAAATGCAAAGAACAATTCTTCATTTGCTACCTGCTTCCTAAACCCATTAAGCAGTTAATAACATAAGGGCTAATGTAAGCCTTTATTTAATAGAAATAAAGAAATGGAAATCAAACTGGCAGAGCCTTCTCCTAGTAACGCCATTCCCCCAAAGTAGGTGGATTATTCACAGGAGTAGAGAAAAATCAAGGGAAGCTCTTTTATTAAAATAACAGAAGAAACTGTTATCTAATAATTAGTTGGGAACTCAGTTAAATCCAGGCATTGTGATTAGTTCTTGCCCTCGTCATAGTCTTCAAAGCTTCCTGTGTGTAATTTCTACATATGTGCAAGAAAACAATCACCTGCCTGGGGACCCTATTAGTGTGGTTATATTTTCAGAATGGACTGCAGATGTCAGAATCTAAGGACAGATGAACTCCAAACAATTCTAACTCTATATCACTTAGACACTGGCAAGCAAACAAACAGCTTCTACTGTGTTTGTCCTGGAAAGCACCATCTCTAAGCGAGACAGGAGAGCCTACTTGCCACCTTCGCTCACTCTCCTGACAAAGGACAGCGTGTTACAGGTCCGAAATCTGAGTGTCCCAAAGGTGAGCACATTTGCTCAAAAAAAGGAAGTATCTTCTCTCATTTAATCCTCCCAGCTTCACCTACAGAAAATGCTCCATGGTGCCATGTTCGCCCGGTCAGCCCGACAGTAACCCCACAGCCACACCGATGGTTCTCCCTCAGACGGCACTGTCTCCTGTATGTCATTCACGTACACGAGCTCACATCGGGTAAAACCAGCCCCAAAAGCCATCGTTTCCCACATAGACTCTTCTCCTAACATGTTCTTTGGTAGAACTTTTTACATTTCTGTGCTCTAGGTTTAATTCCACTCCCTTCTAATTACTGTAGTTATTTATGGGTCCATCACCCTAAAATAGTTAGTTGTAAGCAACTGAAGAAAACGGCCAGGCTTTGATTTCCCCTTCTGTCATAGATTCTAAGACATTTCCTGGCACAGACTGTGAGTTTGAAAGAATAAAGAAAAACTGCATACCTGCGTGGACTTGTGGAATTTTACCCTCGGCAATGTCAGTTATTGGTAGTTCCCTCTACCACTGTTTCGGGCAAGGAGAAGGAAGGACAGAAGAGAGGAGACAGAGGGAGAGGGAGAGAGAAGAAAAGGTTTTGACTTACAGAATCCTTAGCTTAGAAGATTTAATGTTATGAAGTCGTTAATGGAATAGACAAAGATCCAAACTCTCACTGTTAAACACATTCACAGTTTTCTGTGTGAAGGGAAAAACGAAAGAAACCCAAAATATCTGGGAGAAGACCTCAGAAATAAATGTGGTTCTGTGGCCAAGTCCTGCACATTTTTGCTGACCTCCAGTTTCGATTAGATAAAGAGAAACAGGGTCAGTGAACAGGGCTGCCAAAGGAACACTTTGAAAAGCACAGGAAGACAGCATTCCTCACCTCACCCAGGCTTCATGCGAGAGGATGAGCTGCCTAGATTCTAGGCCCTAGAAGGCCCATGCAAGACCTCAGGTATGCTGGGTTGGGAAGCAGTGGCGCAGATGAGTTTATTCCCTGTGCATCCGACTGGCAGATTAACTGGGCTGGCTGGAACGAGGGCCTGTGAGAGTGGAAGGCTACAGCAAGCAGCAGTGGCCTTTGTGGCCTGGAAACAATTTAGGACATTTTAGCAGATACAATCAAGTCAGGTGGAGGCAGAGAGACACCCCAGAACCAAGCTCAGCCCTCCTCCACCCACGCGGATGCCTGGGCCTTGTCCATGCCACACTCTTTCCTTAACTCTGATGCCAACTCCAGGGCACTCAAGTCATTAGAACTAACTGCAACTGTACTTTTTTCTAAATGGAACCTGAAATAAAAAATTAGGGAGCTCCAGTAACAGAAAGAAATAATAATACAGGTTAGCAGCCATGCTATTTACCATGCCTGAACTCAGCTAAGACCTGGGGCAACTTCACCAGGTGGAATGGATGCCCTTTTACTTCCTGAAACTGAAACACATGCAGGCTAATGACTTCTGCAACTTTTAACTAATGACACTTTCAAACTCAAGTTACTGGTTTCAAATAGCAACTCTTGGAACCCGTGAGTGATATACACATTCATCTCACATTTTGTCAACCTGTTTATGCTCAGAATTAAAATGACTTTGAAACCTATCACACTTTAGAGATAATTTCATTGAACTCAATGTTGTTGTGTTATCTTTACATTTTACTTTAAACTCTTCAGAAAGTGGCATTTGTTGCTCTTGAAAAACACTGTAAGGTAAAGTAAGGTTATTTGTGTAGTAACTAACTAAACAAAATATTTAAATAGCTGGATGCAAAGAAAAATTTAAACAATTTTTTGGAGTTTTAAATAGTTAAGTACTTCATATAGGATTCTTCTCACAAAATGCATTTGATAACATTAAGCCATTTTGCTTAGTGAAAAATCAGTATGAATTTTTGTTTTAAGTAATTTTCCTCCCCTTAATATTAATAGATGGATGGTAAATCTTAGATTAAAGGCGCAAAGCCTCAGGTGATTTAAATAATATGACACTTCCCCCTGTTAAAACTGAACCTTCACTAGAGAAAATGAAGTCTATTAGTTCACTGTGGGGACCAAAATGTGACAGCTGCTCGCATGGGTCCAGAAATGTCAGTCAAATCTGAGAGCAGGAGGAGTGGTGCTCCTGGTGGCTAATGGTGCTTTGGCTCTGAATAAGTGCACAGTAGCAGTGAGCCAGATTGTCTTCTCCACAAACTCCATCATTTCATCTGTTCCTTCCAGCACTAACCAGTGCCTCCTACTCAGCTGCTTCACCTAAGTAGAAACTTCTTGCTGTGCCTCCAAAGACTTGCTGTCCATCTCCCTAGTAAGGGTCCCTGTCTATCTGCAAGGCTCCATCTAACCCTGCACATGCCCAAACCATCCTGTCTTCCTCTACCAATTGGTCTCAAGACAACCACATCTCTCACCTGGATGTTTTTATTACAGTAGCCTCCTTCCTAATTTTTAGGCTTCCAACTTTGCTTCCTGTTATGGTTTAGATCTAAAAATGTCTCCCAAGATCTGATGTGTGTGGGTAGAGACTGGGTCATGCGAGCAGTGCACTCGTCAGTAGGTCAATCCCTGGTGTGTGACCTGGAAGGGTGTGTTCTCCTCATCTCCATTCTCTGCTTCCTGGTTGCATGAGATGAGCAGTTGTCCCAACCAGACCCTTCCACCAGGCCCTTTCTGCCTTGGAGCCAATCATGAGTGAGCTGAAACCGTGAGCCAAAATAAACCACCCTCCCTCTCAGTCATTAGTTTTGGGTATTTTGTCCCCATGAGAGGAAAATAACTACTATACTTCCTACTTGAAATTTCTTCCCATGTAGTAGCCAGAGACATCTGTTTAAAACTTAGATCACATCACTATTATTACTTATTATTATTATTATAGAAACCCCTCCCATAGCATCCTACTTCAGAATAGAAGCCAAAATCATCATCTAAATCTAACATGGACCTAGACAGTCATCCCCTCCATTAGCTCTCTGATCACACTCCCACCAATCTCCCTCTTCCTTTCTCCAGTTCTGCCACATGAACCTCCTGGAAGCTCTTCTGAGCACATGTGTACTTCTTCCTCAGAGCCAAAGGCTGGGTCCTTCTGATGATACATACCTCACTTTCTCACCCCTCATCAGGAATGGTTTATCAAAGATCATGTTATCCAATCAGTACTTCCAATCTCCCCACCACACCACCCTTCATATGGGACTGTATTCCCAGATGAAGTCCTGCCATGTTTCTTTGGTAATTCTCTACTTCCCTCCCTGATCCAGAGTAGACTGCAAAGTTCTACGAGGCAGCAGTTTCCCCTTAAGTTTAGTTTTCCAAGGCTGAGATAAAAAGTACCAACCAACAGCAGAAATCCATCATATCATGGTTCTGTAGAGCAGAAGTCTGAAATCAAGCTGTGATTGTGTTGTTTCATCTGAAGGATGTGAAGAAGACTCAGTCCTGTGTGTCTCTCTCAGTTCCTGGTTGTGCTCTAGCAATTTTTGGTTTGTAGAAATATCACTCTGACCTCTGCCTTCTTCACATGCATTCTCTAGGTGTGTGTCTCTTTCTATTTTGAAATTTCTCTTTTCATAAGGACATCTATAATAGATGAATGAGAACTACCATAGTGTCCTAATTTTTAAATGGACTATTTTGGCAAAAACCCTATATCCAAATGAGATCACATTCACAGATACTAGGAATCAGAACTTCAACCTTTGAGAGACAAAAATCCAATACTTAAGAATCTGTTGATACTGCTTAATGTGCTGTAATCTTCTAAAACAAGAAAAATATTAACTAAATGCTCAGCCATCATTTATGAGTGAAGAAGGGAAATTTGTCACAGGGAAATCTAATGCAAAGGCAGTTTGTCCATCAATCTTTTCCCAGCTTATTGTCACTCTTGGGTTAAATTCATGACTCAAATAGGCCATGAATTTAGCCATTCTCTTTCCTGGCATATGTGCTAACTTCCACATAAAATCACCCTTTAATTATTGAAGCCTTTAGTAAATATTTGCCCAGTCCCTGTTTTACAACACGCTCTCTGAAGTCTTATGAGGACATCAAAGTGAAGAACTGTTGGGGATCACTACAAAGTGGCTCTGAGCAGGATTTAATATTAACCAATTGGCTTTTCACATTTACTTGTGAGTTGTCTGAGGCTTAGGCACCTTGTCTGCAGATGGGCAGCTCATTCATTGTAAATGAACCTCTATGAGTCACTGGTCACTGCTGAGGCCTGTATTGGTCTGTGACTGTGACACCTCAAGAACAAGGAGACCACAGCTGAGGACCTCTGACTCCAACCCCAATTAGCTTCAAAGAGGCTATGGCTGCAGGCACCTCACCCCTGCCGTGAAGGCCTTCCTGGACATAACATAGTTCTCCTAAATTAACATATTATTACTTGGAGGAGTCCTTGAAAGGATTCCCAAGTCCTGCCCAGATTCCTGCACTTTATTCAGTATTCCCCCTCCCTTGATATAAACCTAATAAATATGGGCCACGCAGAAAAGTCTTTGGCTAATTCAGAGAATATAGAAGCTGGAAAAGAATTAGTCCCTCCTGGAAGCCCTGAAATCATATTCCACTGTTTCATTTTTTATTTACGCCTTCATCCATCCACTCGCTTGGGAGATTGAGGGCCTGATCAGCCTGCAATAACTTAGGATTGTTTAACCCAGTTTTTGATAAAGGACTAAAACCCCCTAAAATTATTTGAACTCAAAATATAATCTGTACATTCAGATTTATTCAGAATTTCTGAATTTCTACCAGTGAAGTGCTTGACTAAGCACTGGAATACAGAAAAGTTCCAAACTTGATATATTTCCCATATTGCAGTCTAAGATGAAGAAACGCAGTCACCACCATCAAAAGCCATTGGTCACCTAACTTATGATGTGCTATTGCCTGAAATTTATCATGTGAGGAATACTTCGCTTAGTGGCACCTAACAAAATTAGATATGCTGGGAAAAGATTGTGACATTTGATTATATAGGCTTTAATCTTTGACTGTCTTTTAGTTGGTAAGGACCTTATACAAGATCCTTAACATTTCTGTATGTCAGTTTGCTCTTCTAGTTCAGAATAAGATGCATGTGATTTATGAAAGGTATAAATCAGATATAGGCACGAAGTAGGCATTACTGTTTGCCTACTTGATATTTAGTGTCTGCTTTACCATATTGTTTAGAGTCAAGGTAACCAATGAGAACACTGCATTTGCAGCCTTTGGTGAACTATTTAGAGTGGTCATGTGACACAGTATTGCTGGATAAAGGTAGACTAGATCAATTCCAGGTGGGATTTTAGCAAAGTTCTTGGAAAGGGGACAGGTTGAGTTTACCGTGCCATTATTGTGCTAGGTACCGTGCCCCTCTTTCAGCCAGAAGGGTGGAGAGCACAGACTTTCTGCCGTGCGGAGCTAGGTTTCCAGAGGATGAAAACCACGTGAGACAACGTTCAGCGAGAATAATGAAGGAGCCCAGTCTCCAGGGACAGCTGGCAGCACTGCAGCATTCCCGGGCTCCTCACTTTGTGCCACTTGGAAAAAGAAAATCTTCACTTTGTGAAGCCACTGTTTAATTGGATTTTCTTGTATCTGAAGCTGAACATAATCTTAACTGATAAAAACACATGCACAGTGTCATGTTCACTGCAGACGACCCTTTGGCACATTCTATCTGGTTCTAGTCCAACCACAAATCCTAAGATAAAGTACTGTAAAATTTATTTAATAAGAAACTTCAGATTTACGTTGTTTATAAAAGGATATTTTTTCTAGTAATCAAGTATTTCAAGGCTATTTGGCTGCCTTATATGCAATTCTGCTATAATTGTAAATTATTTTAGCATCTTCATGTTGCACACACACATCTTACCACTATTCTAATAATCTTCAGTTTCTGCAGGTTTGTCTTCTCTTTCAAGTACAGAATATTCTACCTGTGAATATTTAGCAGCCCTTCATGGATTAACATTAAACAGCTTTCCTCTTTGAATTCTACTTGATAATGAAGAGTAATCATCATTCAAGAATGCCTCAAAGTGAACTACACTTGCTCCATAAAAATCCATTTTTAAAATGCACCTTAATAGATTTTTGGAGGGCACTAGTATCACCTGCTGCTATTATGCCCTAAACTGTAGAGTGATGAAATTGAATATTCTCTCAGCATTGTGGGTTATATTATCTCATCTTTCAGGGAGACTTAAATCTCCATTTCTGAATTTTGAACCAAGTTCCCCTGTTACCCCTTCTGCTACAGTCACAAGCCATTGCTCAGAAAGACTCCTTGCAACCGTTCTGCTCAGTATGGAGTGTTCGCCTCGATCTTAGAGGGGTCAACCTGCTGCAGAACGAGAGGTGATTTTCAGTTCTCTGCATTGCTCTGCATTTGTAATCCCACCCAGAGAACAAGAGCAGATGCTAAGAGGAAATCTGTCTCTCTCTGCGGGTGGGGGTGATGAAGCATGGGATGACCAGACAGTGCTTTCCATGGCGGACTGTGGACGGTGTGTGTCAGAGTCAGGGAGAGTACCTGCTGGAAATGCAAATTCTATGAGATGGGTCTGTAATTAAGTTCCCAAGGCTATTCTTATGCACTCAAGTTTGAGATCTAAATTCTCAGTGTGTGAATATATGCAGTGCCCAAGTGCATGTGTTTACACATGCTTAAAGGTTAGGCTGCATCAGTATTCCTTCGCAGTACTAATTAATCCTGTAATTAGCTTTCACTTTAAAATGATACAAACAAGACATCACCTGTGTTGGATCTCTTTCATTTTAACCATTTTTCCTTTTTGCTAAAACATTCACACCCTTCCACGCCCATTTTCTTCTCTCTTTCATATTGGAAGGCCTGAGAGAAATGTTGGATTTCCTTATTTTTATCTTGCCTTTCCCACATTTTTCCTTTTTCTGATTTACTCATTTTCCTTCATGTATGTCTTTCTTCTACTCCACAGTTAGGAGGACTTCAAACATCAGTTCTCTCTTTTCACCTGCCCAGGCACGTTCCTAACACCTCTTTTGACTTACGTATTGATATTTTTCTTTAAGTATCACAATTTATCCTGTAGATCACTCATTCTTCATTTTAAATCATACTATGATATAAAAAAGAAATATTTTGGCCTTATACAGAAAGTGATTATTGGAGAGGAAAGCTCCAGTTGACTACTGTCAGGGCCCGTGGCGAACAGCAGTGATGGAGTTCAGCAATTTAGTTTCATTTTCAGACACAAAAGGAAGAGACTAAATACACATGGGTCATCCATGCAGCCCACTTGCGCAGGGAGCGCCAACACCGGCCTGGATAAATTCCAAAACAAGCCCTTAACATGTGAGGCCCATTAAATTCCCAGCTGATGCTCTGCATATTGGATAAATAAAAGTAACAGTATTCATTTCAACACACATTGGTATTTTAGTGACTAATTCAACTATAGTTCCCTATTTGCAAGGGGTTTGCAGAGCCCATTTATATTTTGGAGTCTTTTGTATCTTTATAGAAAAGGTTTCTAAAATTGTAGATAGAATTTCAATGTTGGAGACTGTTCTTCATCTCCTTGATGAGAACACTGACTCAGAGAGGGTAAAAAAAACTGCCCACTGGGCTGGGGATATAGCTCAGTGGCATAAGCACCTGCCTAGCAAGCACTAGGTCCAGAGTTTGATTCCCAGTACCCCCCCAAAAAAAAAGCCCAAGATCAAACAACTGGTAAATAATCATTCCAAGTTGAATTCCAGTTTGTAATTCTCTGCATACACTTCATCACTCAGAGATGTCCAGTCTCATTCCCGAATGCAACGGCAAGATGCTAACCCAGACTTTCTTTTCCCAGCATAGCACCCACTCCCATAGTCCTCTTAAGATCTGCGCCAGTAGGCAGTTTTACTGTGCAAATGTCAGAGTGCACTTAAATAACCTCACCAGACTCCAGCCAGTACTAAAAGTCTACTACACACCTAGACTGCAGCCCAGTGCTCCTGTTCTAGAAGGCTGCACAGCTATCTCTGTGCTGTAAGCTGTGGGCAATGGGGACAACATGGTAAATATTTTCCTATGTTAATATGTCCAAACACAGAAAAGGCACAGTAAAACCATGGTATCAAAGGGGAAACATAGTACAGGGCACTTCCTACGGTCAGATTTGCAAGACTGGAAGTTGCCCCAGTGAGGCTGTAAGTGCTTGGTGAGCAGAGGTGAGGGCGGGACATACCATACACACTGCAGACTATAAACACTGCACATGTGGGCACTCTGGATTTATGTTAAAGTCTTTTTTCAGTAATAAATTAGCCTTAGTTTACTGCTACTATTTTACTTTATAACCTTTTTGACTCGTAAGAGCATTTATTTTCAAAATTCTATAGCTGTACAAAAATATTTTCTTCCATTATGTCCTTATTTTACAAGGATTTTTGTTTGTTTGTTTGTTTATTCTTTGTAGTCTGGCCATGAAACCCAAGGCCTTTACACTAAGCCACATTCCCAGCTTTTTAAAATTTCGTTTTCATTTTCATTTTGAGATGGGGTGCCCAGGTTGGCCTTAAACCTGTGATCCTTCTGATACAGCCTCTCAGGACATTATTCTTTTTTATTGTAAAAAAGTTTTGAAATAATCATCTGCCTTAGAAAGACGGTGACATAAAAGAGCCCTGCATGTGAGTCTACACAGAAAAAAACAAGAGAGGGGAACAAAGGAAAAACTATTTCAAGGAGACTGAGTAAGGGATGGTTAGAAAAATGACAAAGTGACAGGAAACTTTCAACAGCATGGAAAGCCGGGCAGGCAACCTAGGGAAAGAGCAAAGCTGTTCACAACTTCGGCTCCAGCTCTCAGGAAAAGGTAGGCAAGAAAGTATCAATAACCTTGAGCATAGCAGCAGACCAGCGGTCCTAACTGCTACAGGATTCCATAGTCCTAAGAAGCCTTAAATCTACTGGGGGAGCTTGGTTACATGAACGGCCTTCAGAATCCAACTACTAACATAGCCGCTGAAGGAAGCCCTCTTGGCTTAAGCGCTGGTAACCGTCTTCCTTGCTTAGCTGCAAACCTTGGGCCAGTGCATGGCTCACTGAAGAGAAGACAGCACCCTCAGCACCCTGCAGCTCCAGGATCAGTCTCACCTGTGCTTATCCCATGGGAACTAGGGAAGGTCCCCAGGCCACAGTCTAGAGACCGAAGCAACTCCTGTGAAGTTATGCACTACCCCTGGGCCTACCTGTTGGGGTCTGAGAAAGACCTCAGCCCAGGATGAGGTTACCAGTGTCCCAACCCCTTACCCCCGGCACTTCATTGGAGGGAAGAAGGGAAGAGCTCCTTCCCGAGCCACAAACTTGGCAAGGCAACAGCAGGCGAAAAAGCCTCAGCATGACCCCACTTGCCTCTGAGGAGCAGGGTAGGTATCCATTTTTGCTCTGCAGTTCCTGGTCTGGGGCTCCCAAAGCCACAAGCTTTGTCCCTGGTAGAACTTTCCACTCCTGACCTAGGGATATCCCCAACCATGTCTTGTGGGTGTGAGACTACAGATACCACAGCCATGAAACCCAGCACCAGTGTTGCTCAGCCCACAGGACTTCACAAAGTTCTTCTCAATGTCCTATAACTTCTCAGCATAGACATCAGCACTGAGATCAAACATTACATGCACACCCCCAGGAGACGTAAGGAACATCCTCTTCATAGTCCGTGGATGTGACACCAAAAACGCTGGTGTCAAAAGCCCCAGCAACCACTGTGTTTATCCCTTGAGACCTGGAAAATGGTATCTGTGTGTCACAGCTTCATAAAAGAGTCTGGCAGTGCTTCAAACTCCAGCACAAATTAAAATTGTTTCATGGGACTTAGGAATGGTCCTTTTTTTGTTTCCACACCGCTGATTCATAATTATCAGTGGCACGGACAGCAGCCCCACCTGTGCTCAGTCTGTGGAACTGGAAATGACCCTATTCTGTCATTAGAATCCAGAACTATGGCTGTTTAGGTGATAGGACTTTCATACTTACCCTGATACCACTGGGGAAAGTCTCCTTTGCATCCTGTGGTTCAACATACGGGTAGAGATGATCTAACATTTGTTGTCACCTGTGGCTGGCCTCAGGGACTTGGGAACAATCCTATTCACACTGTCTGCTACTGATGCCACAGCAGCTTTCCGCCACAAGCCTAGTGAGAGCAAGGCTTCACTCTGTGGAGTGTGAGGTCACACACATTTGAAAGCTTACATTTATTACCTGGTTGTACAAACACCTTCGTACACTGCTGTGGCCTAGATGATTACACTCACAGACACTAAGAATAAGAGATGAAGTCATCACATGGAGACTGAGTTCTTGAGCACACCCAAGGCACACATCCAACTGATATCTCATGCCCCAAATAAATAAAAAGAAATGTATTTTCCTTCAAAATCTACTGCATAGAAGTGGAAGAGGTGAATGTTACACTGGATATGCAGATATCAGTGTAAGGAAGAAGAAACATGAAGGGAACTATGATACCTCAAGAGGGGAACACTATTCTCAAGAAAAAGTTATTAATTTGAAGAAAATCTGAGAAATGACATAAAAAATGTAAAACAATGAACATAAGGAAATTCAGTGAGACATGAGAGAATATAGAAAATAATTTAGGATATGAATGACAAATTCATAGGAGTAATATAAATCATTAAGAAACAATCACATATCTTGGAGCTAAAATCTTCAATTAAGGTAATAAAAAGAACAACAGAGAAATTTTGCAACTGGCTAGAACAAGCATAAGAATTTCTGAACTTTAGAACACATCTTCATAATCAACTCAATCTGATAAATAAATAATAAATGAAAGAGAGACAGTAAAAAGGAAGGAAAGAACGAGAAAGATAAAGAAAAGAAAAGAAGAGGAGATTTTGAAAGAGTGTTAATTGAACAAATTTCATCATGGAAATTTTAGAATGTGAGGAGAAAAGGAAACACACTGATAACTTATTTGATGAACTAATAGCTGAAGGTTTTCCAAACCGTAAAAGCTATGTGAACATCCAGGTACAAAAAACTCAAAGGTCCCCTATTTGATTGAAGTAAGTTAGACCTCCACCAAATCATACTATAGTCAAAATATCAAAAGTACAAGACAAAAAGAATATCATAAAGCATCAAAGAAAACTATCAATTTACACATGAAGGAATGCTCTTTGTGATGACAGCAGATTTTACAGCATAAATCTTACAGGCTAGAAGAGAATGGGATGACATATTCAAACTACTGAAAAAGAAAAATACCACTCTGTTCACTAAGAGTATTATATCCAGAAAAATTATCTTTAAAATCACAGAGGAAATCCAGATGTTCACAAACTAAGGGAATTCACCATTTCCACACTAGTCCACCAAGAAATACTTAAGAGGGTCTTACACTACAAATGAAAGAATGAAAACTACCATCATGAAAACTCAAGAATATATAAAACTTACTAGAAGAACAGATACACAAAAGAGAAAAGACAATCCAATCTCAGCCTTACTGAAAGCTACTAAGTTACAGAAGTAATGAGAAGTAGCAAAGAACAAAAATATTCAAATATTATTAATATAAAGAGAGAAACAGACATTACTATAATAACATTTGGAAACCTCAACATTACATTATCTTCCGTGATAGACTGTCTATACAGAAAATCAGCAAATCAACATTTGAGTTGGATGATACTACAGAATGAATGGATCTAATAGAATTTGCAGAATACTTCATTCAATGGCTGCATAATATATCAGGTTCTCATTAGTACAGAGAATATTCCACAAGATAGATCATATATTATGCCACAAATCAATTCTCAATAAATTTTAAAATAATGAAATCATATAATCTACCTTTGTATACCACTGGAGAATAAACTATAAACTGATAACAAAACTATGAATGGTAAGTAGATGAATGCACAGAAATCAAATAATATGCTCCCAAATGACCAATGTGTAATTGAAGAAATAAAGAAAAACATTTAGAAATACATGAAATTGATAATAAAACATATTACAATCTATGGGATACAGGAAGAGAAATAATATAAGGGAAATTTATCATAATTTATCATAATGCATGTGTAAATAAAGGGATCACAAATAAGCAGCCTAACAATTAACCTCAGGGACAGAGAGGAGCAACAACATCCAAACTCAAAGTTAGTAGAAGAAAAAATATAATAATAAAAACAAATAAAATTAAAACAAGATAGTAAAAATGATGAGTGAAAAAATTATTTTTTGGAGAGAATAAACAAAACTGCAAAACTTTAGCAATATGAACAAAGAAAATAAAAGGGAACATCAAAATAAATAAAGTAAGAGACAAAAACATTACAACTGATACCACAGAAATGAAAAGGATCATAAGAAACACTAATGAATAATTATGGTAAAATCTAGAAAATCTAGAAGTGGATGAATTCCTAACTGCATAAACACTACCAAATTAAATCAAGGAGAAATAGAAAATCCAAACAGAACAATAATGAGTAATGAAACTAATCATTAAAAATCTACCATCAAAAAAGTGTTCAGACCTGATGGCTTTACTATGAAATCTACAATTCATTTAATTCTAATTATAATCCTTCCACACTACTTCAAAATTTGAAATGCAAGAAACTCTGTCAAGTTGTTTTTATGAAGCTAGCATGACCCGGCTTTCAAAAAACTAGCGTACTCAATTGAGATGCACATCAAAATTTCATACGCCTTGATCAAGTAGATTCCATCCCAGGGATGCAAGGATGATTCATCATATGCAAATGAGTGCGCAGGAGAAAGGACAAGTCCACTTCAGTAGGTGCAGAAAAAACATTTGCCAGAATTCAACATCACTTCATGATAAAAACACTCACAAAATTATTTATAGAAGAATCACATCTCAAAAACTAAAGGCTTTCTATGAAAAATCCACAGCTAAAATCATACTGAATGAGCAAACAGCACAAAGAATTTCTTTTAAAATCATGAACAAAATAAGTATATTCACTTTCTTTATCCCTATATAATATAGTACTGGAATTTTAAGGCTGAGCACTCACCTAAGAGAAACATAAAAAGAACATCTAAACTGGAAAGAAAGGAGCTAAACTGCTCATGTTTCCAAATGACATAATTTCATACATAAAAAAACCTAAATAATCAAAAAGCAATTAAATTTAAAACCAAATGGTAAAATTGTAAGATGTAAATTTGACATATAATAATAGCAGTATTTATATGGTCTAATAATTATCTTGCTGAGAAAGAAATTTAAAAGAAATCCCATTCACAACAGGCAAAAAACTTTTAGGAATAAATTTGGGGAAGTGAAAAATCTCAACACTGAAAAGTAGAAAATATGGATGAAAGAAATTACAGAGGCCACAAAAATCCAAAGATATCCATTGCTCATGAGCCACAAGAATTATTGTTAAAATGCCCACGCTATAAAAAGCAATGTATAGATTCAATAGTTTTTCCTTACAATATAAATGACTTTCTTCACAAAAGTAGGAAAAATATCTTAAAATTCATTCAGAATTACCAAATACCCCAAATAGCAAGATTGATCCTGGATGGATGATATTAATGATGGTGGTGATCATGATGGTAGTGGTGGGGGAGGAATCACAATAACAAGCTTCAAAATACTCTACAAAGCTACGTGACCAAAACAGCATAGCACCACCATAAACAGGCACACCAATGTGTGGAACAGAATAGGGAGCCTTAATCCATGTTTAGTCATCCAACTGGGCTTTGACAATGGCATCAAGAATATTAAGTGGAAGAAAGACAATCTCTTCAATAAGTGTTGCTAACAAATTTGAATGTATACATGGATTGAAACTATAGAAAAAAGTCAACTCAAAAGTTTGCCTAAACGGCAAACTTGAAATTATGAAATTACTATGGGAACCTTTAAGATATTTGGATAGCCATTGATTTTTAAATAGAATCCCAAAGACAAAGGTAACAAAAGTAAAAATAGAAAAATTGGGTTATAGCAAACTAAAATGGGTCTGGACAGCAAAGGAAATAGCAATAGAATTAGAGATGATTTACAACTGGGAAAAAATATTTGTAAAGTCATTCTATGAGAGATATTATGTAGCATATATAAAAAATTCTAAAAATTGAACACTTTAAAAGGGAATAAAAAGATGAATGAACACTTCTTAAAAGAAGACATACAAAGTGACCAACAAGTATGTGAAAAAGTACTTAATCTCACTAATCATCAGGGAACTAATATAATAAATAAATATATATAATAAATATCAAATCTATACTATCACTTCACCACAATAAGAATGACTATTATCCAAAAGCTGCTAAATGACATGCTGGTGAGGATGCATTATTAAGGTGTGAAGATAAATTATTACAACACTCCAGAAAACGCTATGAAGTTTCATCAGAAATCTACAAACAATTTCCATCTCTGGATATACACCCAAAGGAGACAAAATAATTTTATGTGAAAGATATTTTCACTCTTATCTATCTTGAAGCACTATGCACAATAGCAAAAATATGAAGTCAACTACATGCCCTTCATCCAGTGAATGAATGAAGACAATGTAGTATATAAACATAATGGAATATTATTTGGTCATAAAAAGAATGAAATCCTTTCATTCACAGCAACAGAGATGGAAGTGAAGGTCATAACCTTTAGTAAACTAAGCCCGACACAAAAAGACAAATATCACAAATGAGAAGAAAGGTATGGAACAATAGTTACTAGAGACTGGAAGGGCAGGAAGCGGGGAGAAAAGATGTCCAATAAAGGGCACCACAACACAGGTAAAGCAGAATGACTTCTGGATCCTTGGTTACTTTTCTTGAATTGCTGAGACAAAATACTGGACACCCAAAATTAAGGAAGGAAAAGTTTATTTAGCTCACAAATTATGGAGGTTTCAGTCCATAATCGATGGGCTTCAAAGCAAGGTGGCAAGACATAGGGGCCACAGTTCATGGTAGCAGATAACAGCAAAAGCAACAAGAGAAAAATGTGAAACAACAAGCCATTTTCCTCCCCTATATTGTAAGCAGCCTCTCCCCTCTAGGGTGGGTATAGCACTCATAAAATCTTGGTGGCTTCTCTTATATGAGATAAGGATGTTTACAAAATGAGAACTCTGGACCCCTATTGATTCCCTTAGTTAAGTTTCTAAACTTCTCAAATTGAAATAAGGAATCAACTACCACAACATGCTAGGGAATAAAGAGTTGTCTTAGGGCATGTCTTCTGCACCCTAAGCTGTAGAACTGCTAAATTACTTAGTTAAACTTCTCAAGCTGACACAATGTATCAGCCATTACAATCCTCTTCACACATTAGGGTAACTCCTGGTTAAAACAATCTATGATGTATATCAAAATGAGAAGACTGTGAAATTTCCAACACTTAAAAATGATTAATGATTGAAAAATGAAAGTGCTTATTACCTTGGCTTGATTATCACAGACTATACACATGTATTGGGTTAGCAAACACACCCCACAAAGATGCATGAATATTATGTATCAGTAAAGAATGCTTTATTCATGTTTTACTGATTAGTTTTGTTAAAAACTGAAACTTGTTGGGGACCACTACTAAGTGGCTCCAAGCAGGATTTAATATTAACCAACTGACTTTTCACACTTACTTGTGAGTTGTCTGAGGCTTACACCCCTTGTCTGCAGATTGGCAGCTGATTCACAGGAGGTGAACCTCTATGAGTCACTGGTCACTGCTGAGGCCTGTATTGGCCCATGATGCTGATGCCTCAAGAACAAGGAGACCACAGCTGAGGACCTCTGACTCCAACCCCAATTAACTTCAAGGAGGCTATGGCTTCAGGCATCTCACCCCTGCTGTGAAGGCTTTCCTGGAGATAACATAGTTCTCCTAGATTAACATACTATTATTGGAGGAGTCCTTGAAGGGATTCCCAAGTCCTGCCCAGATTCCTGCATTTTCTTCAGTATTCCCCCTCCCTGATGTAAACCTAATAAATATGGGCCACCCAGAAAAGTCTTCGGCTAATTCAGAGAATATAGAAGCTAGAAAAGAATTAGTCCCTCCTGGAAGCCCTGAAATCATATTCCATTATCTCATTTTTTATTTACGCCTTCATCCATCCAGTCGCTTGGGAGATTGAGGGCCTGATCAGCCTGCAATAACTTAGAGTTATTTAACCCAGTTTTCAATACAAACTCACATATTGGGTTAGCCCGATCCAGGCTCAGAGTCGTCAATGTCACAGCTCAAGCCTCCTCACCTTCCCGCACAGGTCTTTGGGGACAATGATACTATGAGATACCTTCTCCCCTGACACTCAGTGATTTCTTCCTGAATCCCTCCTGAAAGGGCTTCCTGAGGCTTTTTCATAGTTGGTACTTTTAAAATAAGAAGTATGTTCTAAAATAAAAGCTATAGTAAAAACTATAGCTTTGTATATACACAAATATTGTCACTTATTGTTAAATTGTATGTAATTTATACAACTGTATGTGCTATACTGTTACAAAACTAACAGCACAGTAGGTTTATTTACATCAACATCACCAGAAATGTGTGAGTAATATCTCGCCTTACTATATTACTGTCACTAGGTGATAGGAACTTTCAACTCTAGTATAATCTTATGGCACCAAACCAACCCTATAAAAAATATGAAAAGATAAACTAGAAAGAGATGAAAATGAACACACTGTCAAGAACAGCAATAGAAATTAACCACCAAGTAGAGCAAGCAATTAAACAGAGGGAAAAAGGAGGAACTAACAGCAGGAAAAAACCATGACCAAGACAAGCCAATACATTTCCATTGTAACTATCAATGTAAATCATCTCAATTCACCAGTCAAAAGAAGCAGACTGGCAGAACTGATCAAGAAACAAAATCCAACAATATACTGTATATAAGAAACTCATCCAATTGAAAAGGAAATACATAGACTGAAAATTAAAGGATGGAAAACAATATTCCATGTGACAAGAATCCATAAAAAGAGTGTGTGTAGCTATTCTGTTTGTAGACAATGTGAACTTCAAACTAAGTATGATCAAAAGAGATAAAGATGGTCACTATGTACTTGTTAGGGGTAACCTTCAAGAGGAAGAGGTAACAATCATAAATATCTATGCACCAAATAGAGGAGCACTCAACTATATATGACAAATTTTAACGAACATGAAAAATGAAATAAGCAGTAACACAATTATAACAGGGGATGATAATACCCCATTGTCACAAAGGGACAGATCAACTAGACAAAAAAATCAACAAAGTAATCTTATGGCACCACAATGCAATATAAGGTCTTTTTTGACAGAAAGGTCCTATGTAGTATATGACTCTATCTAAGTGAATACAGATTGAAACAGTACTGTATTAGAGGGTCTAAATGCATAGTCTATCACTTTGTATAATGCGATTTAATTAAAAAGATACTTAAGGAAATGTTTTTGAAAAAAATAAATGAGGGACATAAAAAAGAATTACAAGAAACTATTACCTTGCTAGCTTTCATAATTTCTGCCTGTGTTGGATTAATGAATGATCATCTTGAGATACCCAATTGAATTCAGTCAGCATGGCTCTGGGTGTGCAAGGCCCAGCCGAGGATTGAGGCCAACAGCATGAAAGGAGAACTGCAGTGGAAGATGGTGCGCTTGTTGATTCTCCTGGAGAAGCTTTGTTGTGCTGATTTTCCCAATATGAACTCAGCTGTTATCATCAGAGAATCTCAGGTCCTCACTGTCGCTGAGGATGGCTATGGTTTTCTTTGGGAGAGCTCTGGTCCTTACTTTGAGCACTGCTTCCAAGTGCAGATCCCTCAGCCTGCTGGCACAGATCCTTCACCCTGCTGGCACGGACTTCCTCGCTTCCACAACTCACCTTCTGGGCTTTCCCAGTGCAGGTATCTTTGATACAGACCTGCATGAGACATTGTCATGGACTCTAGGCCTGCAGTTGGACTCATGGAGGACATTGCCATGGGATTTAGGCCCTCAGCTAGATTCTTTGGGTCTCCAGTGTGTAGAAAGATCTCCTGCATGCTTTTGCATTTGACTCTGGGTTACAATTATAACATAATCTTATAAATTATGAGTCCTATATTAAACCTGTTCCCTTGTAAACCCTGACTACAGCACAGCCATTGTCAATATTTACTTTACTTTAATAACGCATAGAAATTTCATGAAAATGCTCAGTTGTCACTTTTCTCTCTATATAGACAGATATACATTGTGTCTGTATCTATCTACAGAGAGATCTTATGACAGAAGATAGCACTGAGGTTTCCATTACCGTTCTTCGTATCAAACTCTTTTTTATCTAGTGCAATTTGCCCTATGTATTTAGTTCCTATGTAGATTCACCTATGCTGGATAATGCCTGGTTATCACCCTGCTAAATTGTGCTTCTCTCATTATTTCACGTCCCTTTTTATCCTGACATATTCCATTAATTTTACCACTCATTTCACCTCTCATTGATATTACCACTTTTTTAACTTTTTTATTTTTGAAAATGTATTTGATTAGCAACTACAGAAGCTGGAAGTCCTGAAGCAAGTGAGGGTTGGGCCATACTCTCCTCGCAGCCTTTAGGAAATGATGTTTCCTTGCTCCTCCTCCTGTCTCATCGCCGTCCACCTCTGAGGGACTTGGCTCCTGCAGCACAAGCTGGATTCCTGCCTCTGATCTCACGAACCACACTGGGTGTCTGTGTGTCTTCAGGTATCGCCTTATGAGGATGCCAGTCATGGGACTTAAGCCACACTCAAATCCTGGATGACCTGGTTTAAACTTGGTCACACCCGCAAAGACTATTTTCAAATATGGTTATAAAGTAATGTTATATTCATAAAAACAGGGGAACACAGTACTATCCACAGCAGCATGACAATTGCATGCTCTCAGTAACACAGAAAAGATGACAGGCAGAAGTAGTGAGCACTACTTTCAGGCCTCCTCCAAAAGACTTAAGTGATCTTCAACCTTTACCATTTTAAGCTGGCTGATGCAGAGCTTCCAACAAAGAATTCTAAGGCGCAGTGTAGGACAGAATGTTCATGATGAAAGGACAAAAATATACCTTTGCAGTGATTCACTGAGATTTAGGCATTTTCCTAAAGTATTTAGAGTAGATTCTTTAATAACTCAGAACTGGTGATAAAAATGTGTAATATTTAGAAGGACATTCACTAAATTTTTAGCATAGAGTTCAGTTGCAATATGTGGATTGATATTTATTTTTCCAGATACATTAATCAGCTTCCCTGTCAATGGGACAAAACAGTGGACACATACAACTAGGTTTCGTTTAGTTCACGCTTTCGGGAGTCAGTCCACGGTTGGCTGGCGCCAGCGTGGAAACGTCATGGCATATGTGCAGGTGGAGCAAAGCTGCTTAGCTCATAACAGCCAGGAAGCAGCGAGGGGAGCAGTGTCAGAACGGAAGCCTGGAGGGACCAGTGTCAGAACGGAAGCCTGGAGGGACCAGACAGGCCCCAAGGCCCTGCCTCCAGGAACATTCAGGCCCTCCTAGAAGGGCGCTGCTCCGATCCCCAGGCTGGATTCCACAGCCAAGCAAGGTGACACTGCGCTCTCACCACCGTGTAACAAATACGCATTCCACATACATATGTATGTCTTTTTACTTTTGCATAATATAAAAATTTTCAATAACCATATAGAATTCTGTAAAAATTATGAATCTTTTAAAAAGTTCTAATTATAATTAGAGATGGGATGATCACTTGTAAGAGTTTTTAGAAAAGAAAAGCCGTCACTACTCAATAATATCTGTACTTTTATGTATATGCATAGAAGGAAAGAGAAATATATTTTAGTTGTTACTTATCTTTTGGTGATTAGATTTATAGTTTTCTTATATTTGCCCTTAATTTCCAACTTGTATACAGTGAATGCATATTGAGATTATAAGCAGAACTGATATTAAAAATTGTTAAATCTATTTAAGTTATGGCTTAATGGTGGAAAACAATTTGTATGAAACTTCTAGGTTTAAGATGTTAGTTTATTAAAAACTATATTTGGACTCAATAGGCACATTTTATTTTCTGAATATAAAAGGTTTTTATTCCTGTTTTAAGAAAAGATAATGCTTTCTTAGAGACTATATCATAGATTTAATTAACTATAGCTCAAATTTCAGATATTTGTAAGATAAATATTACTATACCATTTATTTTGGATGAGCTAAGCTAAAAGCCTGAAAATATATATAGCATCAAAGGGAGAAATATACATTTTTATGATAGAAGCTGAATGTACCTGCTGCTGTGGGCTTAATGAAGTGAGTAGCCTGAACTATTTTCTATATAAACTTTAACAATTTTTGTTTTTAAAAATTTGTATGAACAACAGTTACATAGATCTGAGGCATTCTGTACCTCCACTCCACTTTCCGTTTTGTACTAACTCCTCTAAAATTTTGTTGAGTATGAAATCTGTCATCAGGAAGTAAATAGAACCTTTCCTACTGTCATTTGAAGATAAACAACTCTACATGAAAGCGATGAACTTCTATTGTTACTACACTGGAAGGTATTTTAAACTGCTCTCTTTAAATGCCATTGTGAGAAGTGTAAATCTCTTCTTTCTGCCTCTGCAGTACTCCCACTTGATCTTAGCCCAAAGGCTGAGAAGTGATTCTCTGCAGTACTCCCTTGAGCAGACACAGTGGTATGGAGTAAAATTTATGAGTGGGTATTTCTGTATATATTAATATCTTCTACACTTGGCCATTAGCATACCTGTACTGATACCTTCAAGATTCATTTATAATCTATGTATCAACTCTGATTCCTTCCCTCTTTCTGTGTTATACAGATAAGCAAAAGTACACTCCTTTACAAATGTATTAGTTTCTAAAACTCTGTCTTTAAGTTCTTTTAGCAAAGACGTGAAAGTTACAAAGAGAATTTTAAGCTTAGCCCTAAGCAAATTGACATCAAGTAATAGAGTAAGTATGCAGAGTATTCTAGATCTTCCAGGAAGGGCATATGTCGCACTTCTCCTTCATAATAAACTTTCTATTGGGCCTAATTATAGTTTTATTTTTCTAAATAAGCACATTTCTTGATACACTAAAAGTCTGCGGATACAGATACCATCACTCCCGGATGATCCTAGTGGTATACCCCACTGACCAGCAGAAATCTCATTTCCTCAAATCCATACTAAACTTTCACCTCCCAAACTTCCACACCTTACAGTTAAGCGTTGTGCTAGCAGCATCTTAATCCTTATCAACTTTTCATCTGGGAATTCCTGTTACTTTTTGAACTAGTACTAATCTAGTCATTGGTGTTAATAGAGATGCTTCAAATATTTTCCAGTTCATCAGCTTCCCACCTCCCCGGCTGGTTCTTCTGGATTGTATCCTCACCGCTTTGGCAAAGATTTCATTCTATACCTGCAAAACCATGACTAATGTCCAGGTGTTTATCAGGTAGTAATCCTCACATTCCCTTGGGGCCGGGGATATAGCCCAGCAGCACAGGGCAAGGTACTGAGTTCAATTCCTGGTACCAAAAAAGAAAATCTTCATGTTCTTTTTATTTTTCATCAATTTTAATTTCTCCTTTAATAATTATATGCCTCTGCTTCTGAGTAGTTTTAAAATCATCACTTCTTTCATACTCACTGAATACAATGGAGTTTTAAAAGAGTGTTTATAAAGGAATCCTTCAAACTCAGCATAAGTTCAATAAGCAGGGTATAGGCTAAGAAAATAACAAACTTTCTGTCAAAATTAGGAGTGTTATGCAAAGTTACTGAATTTTTGCCCCGAAGTGTGACATTGTTACTGTGAAGGGCCAGGGCTTAGTTGAAAATTGATACACGGAAAACCATCTGCATGTGTGTCTGCTTCTGCCTCCTGCTCTGCCATGCGTGTGTGTGCATGTGTGTGAGTGCGTGCGTGTGTGCATGCGTGTGTGTGTGTGTGTGTGTGTGCGCGCGCGCACTTGTGCTCTGTAAAGCTGTGTTGTCCTTGAACTTCTCAGACACCTTCAGAAGACAAGCTGGCAAACTGTTAGTTACTATTCTTTCCCTGTGTCCTTCAGTTTAGTAACTCTTAATGACCTAAAAACTATTAGTCAGTGAACTAATGGTCAGCAAACATTCTCACTAAAAGGATAGAGAAGTAACATTTAAGCCTGGGGGACAATAAAGTTTTGGTAGGTTCCTGCCCAAGTATGAATTTTTGAAACATTATGTTGGTGGTCGAACACGGCTGAAGCTCAGACAACAACAGCCTATCTTCCAAATGACCACTCCCCGCTCCCCTCAGCCCCAGCACAACTTTCTCTTACCCTTCCCGTGTGCAAGGGAAGCCCCAATCAGCTTGTAACGCATCAACTGAGCCCACCCCTCGGCTCAGCCCCTAAGCAGGGACCTCGTAAACACCCAGCCTCCGTTGTCTACCTCAGAGGAGCAGGTGCTGCATGCAGTGCTCTCCTCCCCTGTGCAGAGCAGAGCCTTCCTTTTTTTTTTTTTTTTTTTTTTTTTGAGACAGGGTCTCGCTGTGCACTCCAGACTGGCCTTGATTTCACACTGTAGCCTAGGCTGGTCTCTAACTTGCAATGATCCTCCTGCCTCAGCCTACCCAGTGCAGGGATTACAGGTGTACGCCAGCATGCCTGGCCTTTTCCCTTTTGCTTATTTCTTCTTCTGCATGGAAAACATAACAGATTTCTGTGACAAATACACAACTCCATTATAGCTCTAAGTCAGACGTGACAGGGTATAAACAAGGAGCTATGATTATATTTCAGTGAAACTTCATTTATAGGCACAGACATCTCAGTGACATAAAAATTTCACATGCCATGAAGTATCACTCATTTGGAATTTTTTTAACCAGTTAATAAAGTGAATATAATTCTTAGATTATAGGTCCTACAAACATTTGGGGGGCTAGAGTTCGTCCAAGTGCGGTGGCTTGCTGACCCATGTGCTGAACTGTCCTTTCTCCTAGAGGAACTCAATCTCAGGATCCACACCTCCCTGCCTTCAATTGGAGATCTCCCTTGCAGCACACAGGACTGGACTGTGGCAAAATGAGTCATTCCATTTAATAATGAACCATTCTACCACCCCCAACAGTGGTTCGAGTTCTCAATAAATCAGAACTTTGGAAAACTTATGAAGGAATTCTAAAGAGTTGTATTTCATCAGGCCAGACTGGGAAGCCGCTGGTCAGCAGATGACATTAAGATAACCTTCCTAAAATATGAGAACATAAACAAAAATGAAGGATCAAGAAAGCTAGTTAGCTTCTGCAGTCCACTGACTTTGTGAAGCAGAGAGAGACAGAGGCCGACAGAGACAGAGAGACAGAGACAGATCGGACAAATTGCTTAATCGTTCAGAGCCAAGGCTAACCCTGGTGCTCTGAGTCTAGGGCAGCCGCTCCTCCTTTTCTTCATCTCATTCTATTTCCTTTGATAATACTTGCTCCTTATCTCTCCCCTTTTCTTAATGTAAAGATTGCATTTTTAATATAGGTGTCCAAAAGAAATTAAATTGGGATGTACCAAGCCCACGTATGGTGCAAGTTATTGAAGGCTGAGCTGATTCTGTCCAGGGCCAGCCCAGGCGGCCCTGACAGCCTGAACGTGTGGCTGTTATAAAAGAACAGAGTTCCTTGAAACACAGGAGATGTGATGCCGAAATTTTTCAGTCTTATACCAAGAGCATATTTTGCTGTGACACAAGAGAACAGGTGGAAGATCATTGCTACCTCAGACTGCTGAGGGTGGCTTCCAGAAAAGCAGTCAGAAATGGCACAGTTTTGAAAGAATCCAAGCTTAGATCAAGAAGGCTCCCTGACCCAGAGTGGTAACCTTTCTTCTGCTGCAAACCCTTAGCAACACAAGGAAGTATATTTTAACTCCATAGCACCTGCGAAGACAGAGCAGGATTACACTGGAGAGGGAAATGGAATTGTCAAACAAGAAAGGAAAACCTTCCTTCAGAGTGTGGTAAGAGCCTCCAACTGTGTTTTCAACCCAAGCAGCCTGATCCAAGTGGGGGGACCCTGGGAAGACGCCAGTGCGCCAGCATCCCTGGCTTCCTCTTATGCTGGTGTAAGGCAGCAGCTGAGTTGCGCTTCAGGTAGCAGCGGGAGCAGGGCCTCTGCTCAGAGGTGCAGGACAGCAGCTGCAGAGGCTGATGATATTAAGAAATGAAGACAACTGATACCAAGAAGACTAGGCTTTTGGTGACATTTCATGTTTCTCTCTTCACTTTTCCTTTTTATTAAGTTCAGTGGCCCTGTTTAATGCTATGGCTTCTCTCAAATGCCAGATGATTTTTAGCTGTCTTTATTTGCAATGCACTGCTACTCTACCTGTGACATTTGCTGAGTGGGGACGTGGGGGGAGTGACTGTCTCCAGAGGGGCACCCTTGGAGACCAAAGCTGGGGAATTAAAAGGCCAGTGGTGAGTGCACAGGACTCAGTATTTGTCTCCTGAGAGAGGAGCTGAGTAATTTTGCTTCCTTTCTGTCACAAGCCCAAACTGGTGTATATTGCAGCCTAGGAATAAAGGAGAGATGAAGAAACCAGTCGGCGTGGCTTCAGGAACAGATAAGAGATCCCAAAGGAGGGTGGAGCTTGAATTTCAAGGCCTGTTCTTTAGGGCAGCATGGCACATATACACTGCTATGATAATAACTGATGGTCTGGGCCCAGTATCCTCAGGGCAGACAACTACCAATTTTATTAGCTGATCTATGCTGTTTTGGAAGGAAAAAAAAAGATGCAGTATATCACTTCAAGGAACACATAAAGTAATTGGTTTTATTATTTTCCACAAGCTAGCTTCTCCTCCACTCTCCAGTGTGAAGCCAATGGAAAGACAAGAATATTAAATCAGCTATATTTTTTCTTTGCCCTCAAAAAACACTCAAGTTTCAGTTGCTTACTTCTTCCAAATCATTTAATTTGGGAAACAGGAAGAGGTGAAAGATCAAAAATGAAAGTTGCAGGAGATATTGATTTTTCTTTTCTCGATAAAAAATGTATGAGCCACAACACATAATGTTTTAAGAGCTGTCAAGGAGTCAGACACAGACTGGCAGGGTGAACCACATTGGCACAACAGTGTTCCAGGAGACCTTTGACCAAGAGCCGGACTGGCCTGCTGTGGTGGCTCAGAGCTGGAGGGCTGGCTGTGGCTGCTGCTGAGGGGAAGACGGCCAATGTGGCAGGTGGGTGTGAGGCTCCACAAGGAAAAGGTTAGAAGTCTAAGCAGGTGGGCAGATGGAACACATTGGAAGCAGAACATTTAGAGACGTGGTGGGTAAGCAGTGTTGGGACACCTGAGGTAGACACTGTACTGCTCTCGGTTCCTGAGCCCAGGTCAGGATTCAGATTCCATGTCCTTATATGTTCTTTGGGGCCTAACTAACGTCCTGGGCCTGAGGCAGCTGAGCAGAATGTTAAGTAGATGTTTTGTCATTTTGCATCTAAAAAAGAAAGAATACCTAAGAAGGACTGGATGACAGCCTAGACAGCATTCCTAACAAAGGGCTATACTGCTTAAAATTCTTTTTCATGGAAATATAATTATACATGTGTATAGAGTACAGTTTGATACAGGTACACACTATATAACGATCACAGCAGATTAATGAGCACTTCCATGTCTTTAAATGTTTGCTATTTGTTAGGGCCTGGTGACTCCTCCAAGCCCGTGCACCCATAGGTGGGGCTTTTGGGAAGTGACTGAATCATGGGAGTATGATAATCATCAATGAATTATTTTCCTGGTGACTTTGTACCTAAGTGTGATTTGGGAGCTGAACACTGATTGGAAGAGTGGGTCACTGGGCATGGTCTGCAAGGGGTTTTTTCCTTCTTTTCCCTGGATTGCTCTTAGCTTTCCATTTCCCTGACCTGAGCAGCGCTCCTCAGCCATGTCTTGCCATACCACCGTGCCTTGGAGCCAGCTGACTATTGTGAAACCTCGATAAACTGTGAGCTGAATAAGCCTTGATTTCCACTTGTGGGTATTCAGTTTAGTGTCTTAGCATGCAAAAAAGTACCTTTAACACCATTTTTGTTGTGTGTGTTGGAGCCTTTGGGTTTTTCTTTTATGAAATATATAATAAATTGCTATAAACTACCTCACATTACTGAACTGTAGGTACTAAAGTGTGCTATAGAATGCTCACCAGCAGATAAAGTTTGGTTTTCTTCTTTACTTCCTGCTCGTGAAGTATGTAAAGTCACAGTAATGCCACCGCAATGTAGACTTTCATGACATGTCTTCCTGTTGTTGGTATCAGGAATCGAACTGATGACCTCATACATGCCAGGCAGGTGCTGTGCCACTGTGCTATATCCCCATCCTTCTCTTTGTATTTCAGACTAATGAGGCCTGAGAATGTCTAGCACATGCGTGCACACACACACACACACACACACATGCACATACTAAAGGCATAAATTTTCCTCTCGTTGTGACATCTTGTCTTAAGCATTTTCTCACATCGTTAAATGTATTTTAAGTGCATTATTTTGTTGTGGCAAAATAAAGCATGATGCAGCAACATGGTTATTTATTTAAACAATTTTTCTCTCCTTGCTCATTTTGTAAGAGTTCTAATAGTAGCTATGCAGTGTTACTACATCTAGGTATAAGTCGGACTACATTTCCATGTCCCAGCATGGAAGCAACTGAATCATGAATATTTGATATTAGAAATATTGCTGAACATCAAAATTATTATATATTATTTGTTTGCATTCCACAGGGTGACCCTCATCAGTGCTCCCCAACTAGAGTGGGGACTTCTAAATGGCAGTGAGTTGCAGGTATATTTTAAGGGAAGAAGGGGCTTGGGCTGCTCACTGGTGACTGCAGTGGGGCACTGCACCAAGAAGGAAGGAGGGAAGTCCCTGTTGTCACAGACCAGCTCTGCCAGAGGAGGCAGGGGCAGAAAGAGGGTGAGAACATCTTAAAAAGGCTATATTTTAGTAGAATTTTGATATTTTTACTGCTAGCAAACTAAATTTTAGCAATCTAAATGTCCAATGTTAGTCATTGTAGGGAGCCACTAAAGCTGAAAATCAACCACATGTGCAGGACTAAGATAAAACCCACTGGAGAACATGGAGAGCTCCTCCGGCCATGTAAAGAAGTTGTCCCAGCTTGCAAACAGGTTTCCAGGCAGAGAGGCTGAAATTGCTATCAACCGCCTGAGTGTATAAGTAAAAGCTCTGTGGTCTTTGGGAAGTTTCTTTCTTCTGATCCAGAGTGAAGGCTTCCCCTGACCTCAGCTTTCCTTTCTTATCTTTATTTCTTCATCTTCTCCCTGTTGATGCCACAGAACATTGAGCCTTGCTGCTTTGCAGCAAGTAATATAAATGTACGCATTTCTAATAATAAGTTCCTTATGAAACTCTCAAGCAACTGCTCCTCTAACGCATGGCCAGTGGAGACATAGCGGCTCATATGTGCATCTGTGGAGAAGGTCTTCTTCACATCAGGTGATGGTAAAAGTGACTTGGGAAGCTACAAGACAGACATCTCCAGCAAATACCCATTCAGGCCCGCACTGCTTCTGCCCTGGTCACCCTCTCTTGCATTTCCATGGCCTCGGGCAAATCATGTCTCTCACAGACACAGACTTCTCTCATGTAAAAATCACTTCTTAACATGGTAGTGCAAGGGATCTTATCAGATACAGATTTATTTTTATAATAATAATAATAATAATAATAATTTCTTAGTATGGTACACACAAAACACTGTGTTCCATAAGATGTTATGTATATTGAATGTCTTCCAAAATTATTTCTATTTTAATAATTACCTAGCCATGGCCCAAATGGTGTGTTCAACTGCAGTGGGGGAAAGTTCTGTTTGCCCATGTGTTTTCTTTTAGCTTGTGAATAGCATGCTTGGTGCAGGGAGCTTGCTTTCCTCTGCAAGAGAATCCCCTGGCTCAGGGCTGCTTAAGGAGATCTGTTCAGTCAGTTACAACATGGGTCTATTTGGGACCTCATAGACCCTGAGCAGATCCAGTTCATCTCCACGGTAAGTGAACTAAGCATACAGCTTAGAACAAGGTATCAAACTCCACTGCTCTCAGGGACTAGAGGGACAAAAATGAGTCCAGAGCAAGATGGACAGCAAACCATTGGCAGTGGAGCCTATGACTGTGAAATGCATTGGAACTGAATTTGTTGTTTTTCAAACACAGGTCCAGCCAAAGAGAATATGTCAACAGGCAGACTTGGCCCAGTTTTCACCATTTGTAAAGCCTACTAGAGAACTGAACACCACCCTGCAGGTGACTTTGTGCAGTTCTGTTTTGACTCTTTCTGTATCTTAATTCGAAGCATTTCATAACCCCAAGGCCTCAGCCTGAACAGGAGAGTTTGCTTAAATGGTTTCCTTCAGATGTTTACCAGGTAGGAATTGCTTTTAATTTTTGAGGCAACATACACAAGTGGAGACAGGCACACTTCAAATCAGAACACACAGAGACTTAGCAATTACTGAAGGTCCCTGTAGACACACTCTCCTTTGAGCCTCATGACCATGTATGGATGATTATTATATTTACAGGGAAGAAAATTGGTTTCATAAATTAAAAGGCCATCTATCTAACATGTGATCAAGAAAGGTTGTAAACTCAGGGCTTCTAACTGGAAACCTTCCGCACCTTCTAAATTATCATGCCATAAATCACCCATGTGAATACCCAAAGGATTCTTCCTTTCAGGAAAATAAGAAAGCGATTTGCCCTAAGCCAGCTGCCCACAACTTATAAGAAAACATATGACCAAATAGAACCTGTCTCTGCTTCAGTTCAACTGACCGTTTGGGCCAAGGCCAGGAAATGTCCTTCATACAGGTTTGGTTTTAGTTCATGGTTTCCACTTAAACTAAATATTCAGCCACTAACCATTTTAGAAGGGGAAAATGTTACCTTTGTTGGTTCCGATGGAATGCGTTCCCTGCCTTTTTGCCCATTGTTCTGAACAGCTCTATTTTTATTGGATGTTAAGGAATTTTCAAGAAAAAAGAATTTACAGAACAAAAAGTTTCAGATAAGTGACTGTTGACACAAACTTAAACAACTTAGGGGTATTCTGAGTCTGTATTTTAACATGATTTATGACTCTGCAAAGAAAGGAGGTTTCAGTTTCTGACTCATCTACAAAAGAGAACTGAATCATGCAGTAGAATTTGGAAACATCGTGCTCACTCTAACATCGGTCTTTTCCTCATCAAAGGTGAGCATGAGAAGATGGAGCACTCAGCTCCCGATATAAACACAAACTCAACTATGGGGTAGAAGATACCTGATTTTAATTTTGGCAGCCTCCTCCCCCTTGTGCAAACAGAGGCAGATCGCACAGTGCTTTGGAACACAGTAATCACCTTTTAACTATAACCCTAGCCAAACCTTGTAAGAAAGTCAAAATGTTACTTTTGCTTAGCTTCGTGATTAGAATAATTTAGCTTGGTGTGATTGTGAATGCCTGTAATCACAGCACTCTGGAGGTTGAGGCAGGAGGATTGCCTCAAATTTGAGGCTAGCCTGGGCTACATAGTGAGCTCAAGGCCAGCCTGAATCAATAGCGAGGCCCTCTCTCAATCTCTCATTAGGATAATTTATTAATTTGGGAGTAGTCTGTTCTGCCAAAATTATTAATTATAGTCAGTGCTATCAGTTATCACACAACCAAAAAAAAAAAAAAACCTTCAGGGATCTGGGCTATTAAACTTATAGTTTCTTCCTATCCTCAAAAATATGGTTAAAACCAATCCTTTTTAGCAATCTGCCGGACATGCCTTCTGACAGCTGTTTCTCTTCTTCTAAACCATGACTCAAGTTCTGTGCATGGTTCCCTCTCTCTTACCACAACAACACTGGACACTTCTATATGGCGTTAGTATACCTTAGTCTGACTCTGCTCTGTTTGCTCAAATTTCTAACCTACTCTGCTGGCCTCACCATTCAGCATCTGGCCTCACCATTCAGCATCTTTCAGGCTTTGATTACATTCTTTCCCAGCCTAGGATTCATCCTCTTCTCTCTGATTATACAAATCCCAAATTAAGTCCACTTGTTATGGCAATTGTCTCTGACTCTCCAGACTTAGTTTGCAGAGAAGAAAATGATGATTCAAAAAGGGTCAATGATTTGTTTAAGCTCAAAGACTTGCCGATGGCAAAGGCCAGGGAGGATTCATGGAGCACACAGTCCCTCTGACCCATATTTCAATTAAGTCATTAAATCAGTAGAGCTGTTGCCAGTGAAAACCATGTGAGACTTCCCATCTCATACATACCACTGAAGAACTGTACATAAAAGGCAAGGCAAAAACTGAGTCTGAAATCCCATTAACAGAGATATAAACAACACACGTTTGAAACCCACAACTGCAGCACAACTTACCTCCTGAAATTTAAAAGAAATCTCATTTTCTCTTAAGAACTATACCTCAGGGCAAATTTTCACTTATGGGGGAACTGTTTCTTGAAATGTATTGCTTGTCCTATTTTGCAGAATGATAACACCTTTCACTTCTCATCAAATGCTCAGCAAAGCAGCCACAAGGCTGTTGTTGGAACTGACGGGGGAACCTGGGCTGTGCTGCTGTCTAACTTAATTTTACTCCTTTGCCAGGTAAAATTTGCATTTCTGTTTTCCTTAGATAGCTGCTCACTATCTTATTTGATAGCCTTGTATAAGCTTTCATAGCTTGTAAAATTCACATTTTAGTCAAGTGAAAAGTCATACTTGTGATTTAAAAATTGAATAATGGTAAAATTCAAGCAAATACCTGTGACTCAATAGTAATTTTCTCATTCTGGTAATTGCAGGGTTTATGGTAACATCATGTTATAGATCCTGAAAGTCAGTTTAAAAAAAATCTCTGCAATTCCCCTAAAGACAGAAGAAAAAAAGAACACCCAGAAAGATAGTTATGATATGGTGTCTCTACAGGTCACAATGCCTAAAACACATGGCCTGACTTCTCTGGCCTATTTCTGCCTTCTCCCAGTGGACTTAGAGTAGAATGTATACCTAGAATGCTTTGGCTGCAGTCTGCGCTCATATGATCGGTAGGCAGGGTCAGAGGTAAGCATCAGAAACTACGAGGAAGTACAAAACTGTCTTATTGGTTCTGAATGTCTGGGTGAAGAGCAGGTTTTGCACGTCATGAGGAGGATGTTTGTTTCATAATTGAGTATGTTGCATCAAAGCCTTCTGGATGCTAAACTTGCTCTAGCCAAACTGTAACAGGGACAAAAGGAGCCAGTCACCCTGCCCAACCCCAAGGGCCTACAGACAGTTCGTGCAGAGGGCAGCCAGCCTTCATTTTATTTTATTTTATTTTTTTGGTAACAGGAATCAAACTCATGACCTCAGCCTTGCCAGGCAGGCTGTTACACAGCTGAGCTGTATCCTGGCCCCAGACAGTCTTCATTTTTCAAGGAACACAGAATTAAAGGAATGTCCTTTAGTGACACTATTTTACAGAGGTGCACAGTGCCATCTTTTAAATATACAGAATCTAAAACATCTTTTAAAACACACATGGAGAGACTGAAGACAAGCTCAGGGAAAACATATAAAAATATTGACAAAGGTTGTCATTGTACGGTGACACTATATTGGGTATATAGTAGTTTTATAATGATTTATTTAAATTCAATGAAACAAAGGGGCTCCCACAAAATTACTTTTATTATAAAAATATGAGCCACTTTATTTCTGATTTATCTTATTTGCATTGACTCTGGGAGATACTTTGCTACTTGAGCCACTTAAATCTCTGCTTCAAGTGAATTAGTTATTATTTTGGTTCCAAGGCAAGGTCAAATTGATTTGCAAAAACTATTTTGAGAATTTGTTTTTAAATCATTTAAAGCATCCCCCAAATGGAAGAATTATAAAAAATGTCAGTTATTACAAATGTGGACAATTAGTTACCACTGAATGTAAGCATCCACACCCTGCTTCAGAATAATGATTTTCTTTCATTTCTGCAATTCCTGTAATAGCGTACAGGACCTCTTCCTGGAGGGATTCTGTAAGTAGAACCAGAGGTCAAAGGTGACCCAGGCAGCCTGGGTAGTAGTGTGATTAATGTTCAGCTCTCCCAGGTTCTGCTCTGGGCTTGTTTTGACTCAGAAAGACCTGCCTCTGGTTCATGGGGCTTTAATCCCTGCAAGTGATCCAAAGGTGAGACCCAGTCATCTCTGTGCTGGCTCCCAGGATTGCGGCGCTCCCCTACTTGATGGAAACAGTCGCCCACCCCTCTGGTGAGTGCCTTGAGAGAAACCCACACCCCCTCTAAATTAACAGTGTGAAGAAGTACGAGGCTCTCAAGCAGCTTGCTGCAAGCGCTGAGCTCTGGGCTGGGAGCGCTCAGGTAGAGATGCTGGATGAACCTCTCTGCTAGGTCATCACCTCCCTGGGCCGGCTACTTCCACCCTCTGTTTGAGATGAAGTTTCTTTTCATGTGACCTGAAAACAGAGATCAGCTCATTATAGTATCCTTCATACCAAACTGGGATTATAAATTCCTGAAGCTTGAAAAAGCCTCAAATAGCTAATCAAACTTTAAATAGCTAAATGCGAAAAGATTCATTCCAGTAAACTGTTGAACAAATCCTGCCCTCCTTTACCCTTGTTCTTTTGGACCTCTTGAGCATAAGGCTTACTCTGTGATCCAACAATATAAGCAGAACTATCTCCAACATCATGATGAAGCTACAGATATCTAGACCACATCATGCATGCTAAAACTATTCATTAGAGTTTTTAAAATAAATAAGCAGAAATCCATTCCAGTTTGCACATTATCATATAATATATATATAGCCTGGACCTAATGTACTTGTATTTATTTCTCATGGAATCTGCTCATCTTTGTAACATTTATTTAATTACATGTTAATGATTAAAAATTGCTACTAATTATGCATTATTCTTTCCCTCTTGACTTATGTAATTTGTCTGATGACATTGTAAATACTAACATATCTGTACTTTGATATTTGTGACTAAAAACATAAATTCTTCTATAAAATAATGTAACTTGGGGAGGAAAGCAGAGAGAGATAGGTCTACCTCTGACAGCACAAACCGATAGGGAGTTTCTGGAAGGTGGATGAGTCCTGCGGGAGGGATGCCGGCCTCAAAACCTACCTAGAACCACTGTGCTCATTCATATACAGCTTCTGCTGCTTCCCAGGCCCCATATGGAATTTGACATTTTATGAATCATCTCTCTGGTTATTGGAGATAAAGTTTTCAGTGTGATTTTCTGAAGTGTGCATATGGGAACAATACCAACAGTATTACAACTATCAGAATTAGGCAGAGGTTATTTCAAAATGGGTCAAAGATACAAGTGTAAGAGGTAAAGCTATAAAAATCTAAGAAAATATAGGACTCATCTTCTAAACTTTAGGTTAGGCAATGATTTTTTTTAGGTGTGACATCAAAAGCACAAGCAATTGAAGGAAAAAAAATTAGATTTTACTTCATTAAAATTAGAAATATTTTACTTTCAAAAATCATCAGGAATAAAATAGAATGACAAGCGATGGTGTGGGAGAAAGCATTTGCACATCAGATATCTGGTACAACCTCATATGAAGAATGAATAAAGAATGCTTGCAACTCAACAGGACCTCAATTCAAAATCATGAATGCAACGTTTAAATAGAGATTTTTCCATCAAAGATATACAAGTGGCCAATAAGCACATGTACAAGTGCTCAAAATCACTGTTATTGGGGAAATGAAGATGCTGATGAGATCGCCTTTCATGCTCGCTAGGAGAGCCAGAACCACAAAGGCAGACACAGCAAGCACTGCCAAAGATACAGAAAACTCAGAACTCTCCTGTGTAGCTGCTGAGAATTAAAAATGGTGCAGCTCTTTAGAAAAAAAAAAAAAAACATGTTGAGAGTTCTTCACTGTTAAACCTACCATGTAGCCCAGCAATTCCAACATCCAGGTGTATCTCAAAGAGATTTAAAATCAAATTTTTGTACAAGAACTTGTACACAAATCTTTAAAATATAATTTTATAAAAGCTAAAATGAAAAAAGAACTCAGGTGTCCATGAAATGAAGAGATTAATGAACTAGGGTATGTCTATACAGTGGAATATTTGATGATCACAGCAATGAAATACTGATGTTTGCTGCGGTGTAAATGAGCCTTAAAGACATGATATTGACTGACAGAAGCCAGACAAAACAGTCTATGTAGTATACAATTCCATCTGCACTAAATATCCAGAGCAAGCAAATCCAGAAAGCAAAGGTACTAGATTAATGATTGCTAGAGGGGTAGAAGTCAATGGGGGGCAACTACTAATGGCATTGGTATTTTTAGGCAGTAAGTGATGAAAATATTCCATATGAGACAGTGACAACTGGGTAAACATTAAAGCAAGCTTTACAGAGAAAAAGACTATCTTTTATTATATGTAAACTCTATGCCAATGTACATATGAGGGGATATCATACTTTAACCTATAAACATGGAAAAATTTTATTTGTAAAAATAACCACAGTGCACATATTATAAAATGAAAACAAATAAGTAAATAATAGAAACAAAAAATAAAAACCAAAAAGGGAGAAAAAGAAAGAGAAGGGAAAACCAAAGAACCCTCGGGCCTGGGAGCAACTGAGCTGTAACACAGTTGGAATATGCACCTCAGTCAGTCCAGGGCCTTCCCTGAAGACCTAACTGCTCTGTGAGAGGACATGGGCCTGGCCCTACACAGAGCAGCGGTGGGATGCTGCTGGGCCCTTTGGCAGCTCTCCTCAGCAGAGAGTTCCCGGAGCTGGCTGAACCAGGAGCTGGCTGCTGGCAATGCCAGCAGCCCTGCCTGTGGGCTCCTGCTGGGAGCAAAGGCTGATGGGAGCGCATGCTGTTCCCCCGTCATCGGTCTCCCTCCCTCACCTCTCAGCTCTACTAGCCCAAGGTTCCACTCTGACACGACATAGCCATAATCCCGTCTCTGGACAAATACGATAAGTCAACAAATGATGTTTCTTTGATTTGTTCCCACTTCAGAACCCTACCTGCCATCTGCAAAGCCTGTTTTGTTATGAGAATTTCTCTAAGTCACTTTGGGAGCAGCCAGACTCTGCAGATGTTCATGTTTTTATTTCAGTGATTTTACATCTCCTGACCTATGAGTCCTGCAGGTATTGGAGAAACACTATTTGCCCTTGTCATCTGTCCCCAGTTAGCTTTGCCCTAAGGACAGTCTTGCCGCTCTGGGCTCTCACAGCAGAAAAATACACCAGAATGGCAGTTTATTATGTAAATGCACATGTCAGAAAAGAGGGCAGAGGAAGAAAGCACCCAGAGGGTCTCGGTGAGGGGAGAAAAGGAAACGGTGTGAAGGACCACACGGCAACCCTCCATGGAAGAAGAGCAATTCTCTCCAATTTGGCTCAACCTGGCCCTATGTCCCTGCACTGATATGTACAGAGCTGGCTGGGACTTTTCCTTATCCCCCAAGTTGGCTTTAAGCAATGCAAGTCGCTCTAGCCGAGGTGCTGATGTGTAAACCTGGGAGCAGGATGACGGATCAGGGCTGCCTCGCCTGTAGCTCCCAAGAAGCATGTGTGACCCAGAAGGAAAAGTCACACTTCATGCTGTTGGCTGGGACTGAGCCACAAGAAGAGAGGCCATGACATCTCAGGACATTAAAAATTATACATTAGAGCTGGAGCATTGACCCCAGAACACTAGATACTGTCTCAAATTGTGTAATGCAGATGAGTCTTTCTGCATAGCTCCCTCTCTGCATATTGCAAAGGTGATTTCAGGCTTTTACCTAGTTGAGCTCATGGCACTCACTTCCCACCACAACAGTCACTCATGCTCAAGCCTCTCTCTTGACAAAGGAGTAAAATCTGGGTTTGGCCCTGGATCGTGGCCTTTGTTCTGATTAGCCATCACCCTCACTGGACTTAGGCCCCCTTCGCTCCCCACAACTCCAAATAAGACTTAGCGTTTTCACTCTCACTGTGCATCACACTGGTAGGTGTAGATCCGAATGAACTCAGTAGGATCCCAATAACTTATCCATAGGATTACAAATACAAACTTCCCACACCATGATGAGGTCTGGGAAAGGCTCTCTATAAAAGGGAATTGATAATAATGCTAGGACATAGGCCAGGGAAGTGAGGAAGCCGAATCCTCCAGTAAGCCTCTCCACCTCACTGTGTGGTCGAGAGTACTTAGGAAAGTAAGTGGCTTATTCAATAAATGGCTCACTCCACAATCAGGAAGACCATGGCAGTCACTGAGGCTAGGCCAGGGCTTTCAGCAAAACAGGCTCCCAGAAAGATCTGTGGCTTAGTTCCAGTTGCCTGGGTTCCTCATGGCCCAAGTCCTAATAAGGCCATCCAGACCCTTGGCCACCCTGCCCATGGAACTGCTGGAACTGACCTGCATACGCCCTAACTGGGCATGGTGGGCAGATCTGCAAACTGCTTGCTCACTCACCACGCTCCACGAATCATACCTCTGTCCACCTGCCATGAATGTGCACTTACGACTTTCTGCCTGCCACTGGTCACCTCCAGAAATCTCACTTGCAACTGTCCCACAAACCAATGATGTGAGGCAAGGTCTGCACCCAAAGATCCTCAAGGAGGAAAATAGGGAAGAAGTCATAGCTCGGGGTGCAGACCAGCTGGCACACGTCTCCATCTCTGCTCAGGCATGGCTGACAAATGAGGCTAATTTGTTCAGGCACCAAGTCAGGCATTCTCTATTCCTACCTTGAGGAAGGCACCTCAGATGTGCCTTAGCATTTGCTCTTCTCAGCTTCCAGGACCTGCCCTGTACCCTGGACCTGGATTTGTGGGACGCAGACTTCTGCAGAGGAGATGCAGTACAGCCCCTCCTCATCAGTGGGGCTGGTATTCCTGCCAGGCCATCTGCTGGACACACCCTGAAGAAGTCCCATTGTAAAGCCAGGTTATGCTGATCTACACTCCTCAGTTACACTGTGTTCCAGGGAAACTCAAACTCTGTTGTGGCCCTCAAGTCTCTGCAGACTCACATGACTGCAGCAAAACAAAGAAGACACTGGCCATAGCTACAGTTAGAGAATTCCAGACGGCTTTTTGAAAGCCTATCTTTCCAGAGGGGGAAAACCAAAAAGCAGTAATCAATCTTTTTATCACATTTTAGGAGAGCAATTGTTTATACTGAAGAAGGAAGCAGGGGGACCTTCACTATCACCGGGTCTTTCGTGCATTTTGACATATTTCAGTCTCCCAACAAAGGGGAGTGTAAGTTGCTATGATCTCTATCTCTAAGTAGGAAAACATCATCTGGAAAGTTAAATGATTTGCTTATCTCCCTGCAGATGTTAATGCAGCATTGCAATTCTTACTTGGGATCCTTCAACTCTCAGATTTTTATTCCAGCACACTGCATGGCTGGTTTTCCAAGGAGGCGGTTTTCCATGTAAAGAGAGCTATCACCCAGTCTGTTTACTATGTTTATAGGTTCCCAGAATATTTCCTCAAAACTGATTCTGCAAGGTCTTGGAAAGGGCCCAAGAAATTGAAATTATTTTCAAGCTAAATATAAGTCCCACATGACTGAAGCAGACCATGCTTCTATCCATTGCTGTCTGGGTGACAGGGCTCCTTCCTTAGGTGTTGGCTCTAAATTTCTTATTCAGGAGCAAGATGATACCAGAGGCAGTCCAGAGGTGGCACCGGAGACAAGGTATCAGTAGTAGCATCGCCCTCCCAAGGATCTTTCTGATGTGCAGTTAGAGGGAATCTTGTACTTAAAGGCAGTAAGCTGGAAAAGGCAAGGGGGTGGCAGTGGAAGGAGACAGAGGACATGAGAGGACAAATAGGGCAGCTGCTCTGTGTGGCTCTGATTTGGGCTGTCAGAAGCCCAGGTCTCCTTCACTCAGGTATAGCCAGGGCTTCTGTGACTGAGATAGCACTTAAATCAAATAAAGTTATGGAACAGTTGGAGAGTAATCGGAAATAAATGCCTTACTTGAAAAGGAAAGCAAAATTTGAACCATTTTAAAGACTTTCTCAGTCTTTGAAAGTTTTTTTTTTTTAATTGCTATTCTTCTTAACATGCACTGGAGACTGCTTTTGATTTTGTAGCTGCAAAGTGCTGGAACAAAACAACAACACCAAGCTGAATTGAAGCAGAAGATTCCCCTTGTCTCATCTGTTCTCTAATGAGAAACCACAGAGAAAGATTAAAAGAAAGGTCACCTTTTATGGAGTGGAAGGAAGTGCATGCAGATAGTCGATGCCCTGAACTATTTAACAAAGTGAACCCAAATCTGGAACCGTCAGCCTCAGAAATAACTAATTTCTTACAGTAATTGGACAGCGACCAATGAGTAGTGGAGAATATTTAACTGATGGCATTTCTGCTGTGCCGGATGTTGACACAATTCAGTTATTTTGAAGAGCGTTGATCTAAATGAACAAGCAGTTTCATCTGATTAAGAGAAAACCTGTAGGCCGCACTTAAACTGGGCTTATCCGTGTGTCTTGCTGGATAAGCTTCAAGGTCCATAACATCAAGGTGCAGATGCTATTCTAAGTGTGTAATACCAACATTAGATGTCCAGGTGATAAAATAGGCAGGGAGACAGTCACAGCGCATTTCTGTTCTCACTAAAGGCCAAAAGCTCCACGGCAAGTACAGAGAGACAGACAAGTGAAGGAGCAGCTGAAGTTTGTTAGGAACCTGACTGCGTTGGACAGTGTCAGGCACAGTGGTGGCGCCTTGGCTCGTCAAAGCTTTGGGGACACAAGCAAAGTGTTTCCCACAATTCTGCTTTTCTTTCCGAACCCTACATCAGCTGACAAACACAGCCATGGCCACCTTTTCTCAAACTGGAGGGCGAATGAAGCTCATGAAGGGACTGTCACTGCGTTTCTTTTATCTAGTTCTCACGGCAGTCCTAAGACATAGGGTTCAGTGATGGGCCGGCTAAGTCTCAGAATTTACAATTTGTCCTTTTTAGGCCGATAAATCAAGATTCGAAGTTTTTATTTAATAAGTGGCATCAACTCTTCAGAGAAGAGCATTCCTAGACTTCCCTGCTACGCCACGGGCTCTGGGGGCCAGCTGTGCGCCTTTTTGCTCACATTGCTCCTCTCCAAAGCCGTCCTTTCCTGAGACTCACACAAACCTTCTTCCACCTGCAAACAGTCCTGGACCCAGAGTAAAATGTGTGTCACTATTAGCACAAACAATAAAAATTGTAATAATTTCTTTAGGGTTTATAAAATGCCTCCAGTTCCACTGCCTCATTTGTTATATCACCTCATTAAGTGTTCGTAAGAGCCATGGATAAATATTGTGATATTTTACTGTGACCATTATATCGTGCTGTAATAGGTAATGTCTCCTCCATGTTACCCCTGGGACTGAAGGATAGGAGAAGATATAATCACTATCGACACAAGAGTCCATTGTTGGAAAATTGCTCTTGGCTTTGTTGCTTCCCATAGGGTCCACACTCACTGTGCATTTAATGAATGGGTAAATGAATAAGCTAATATTGCAATTAGGACTTCCACAGCCAGACTTTCCACTATGTCATTCAGGATGATGTTTTGGACAGAGTATGCATATTTATGTTTTCCTCATAAAGTCTTATTCTAGAGTGGTTTATAGTTTTGGTTTTGCAACACCTCACAATTAGTGTCAATGAATATCAAACTCATTAGCTGAGTCAGAAGACAGAAAACAATAACTAGCCTCATTTTCGCAGAACTGAGTTCTCCATTACTGATGATAAAAATTTAATGGTGGCTTCCAATAAAGCTAATCTTGGAAACTTTGTGGTCTAAATGATCCCAATTACAAAATATTTCTTAATTGTGCTCTTATAAAATGTTCATAAAAGCATTATCATGATAATTAAGGATTTAAAAATCATTAAAATATATCCACGGTTTTCAAAGTACATGGCATGTGGTTAGAACAGCTCAAGATATCTCTCCAGACAGAAACTGAATATCAAATGCACCTGTATAAACAATCAAACCTACTTAACATTTAAAGCACTGAGTAGGTCCTGCACAGTGGTGGGACCACTGTGAGAAACCTGAATTTCCAAATTTCAGGTGGTCAGGGAGGGCTGGATGACTGAGGGGCGTGGGCGACAGGAGATGTTGCCCAGTTCTTCCTTCATCAGAATCAGAAACTTCAGAGTTACACTCAGTTGTAAGATAATCCATCCAGCCTAGAAATTCGTGTGTAACAACATTTGACAGGTCTTAATTTGGAGCTGTATGTAGAAAAAAAAATGGAAAGACCCCTATAAAATACAATGTATAAATATACTTAAAATTAGACTTTAATCAATAGTTGCATCTTAGACTCTGGTCCATCTTTCACAAGCAAAAGCTAATGCACAGCCACAGCCTATGTGATGCTGAGAAGATACTGGCTCACCTGGTCCCATCTGGCTTCCCTGCCATCAGCCTCCTGTGCTAAAGTCTGATTCCTCCTGGGAGGTGAGCTGCCAACTTCCCCAGCCAACCACTCATCACATGTGGTCCTCGCTCCTTGCTCTGTCTTCCCAGCTTAAATGGACTGGGTCTGCAGTGGTTCCACAGGTACAGCTATATTTGCTTCTAGTAGGACCAGTTTGGAAGATGCTGTCTGGGATGAACCAGGGAGATGTCCTAAAGACCTTCTGTGCTAAGGCGTCAGCCCATCCTTGAAGTCAAGTCAGCAGTAAAACAGGAAGAGTGTGCAGACTCCAGATATACCGTCCTCAACTCCCTCCATGCCAAGAGGGGCTCTTCTCATTTCCTGACCCAGTTTTAGTCAGTGTTATGAGACATCCATCTTTCTTCCTGGGGACCAGAGAAGAATCTAATTCACCTGAATTTAAGCATGAGACAACCTGAACATTTTATATTGTTTAGTTTAAAAGACAGAAGAGTCTACCTTATCAAGGCTTTAGTCCTAGTCAAAACTCATAATCTTAGGATTTGACTCATAGCTCATATATAATTTGAATTTCATCAAATTGGTCGATATTGGTGTGCTTCACTTTTCAGAGCTCTTAAGTGGTAATCTTGCTCTTTAAACTTATAGCTTGGGACCCAGCCAGTGAGTGCGAGAGGTGGGAAGGAATTCCATGAAACAAAACCTTCCTTCATGATCTGGGGCTATTACTTGAAAGATCATCAGTAAATGTGCTGAATCAAAGGGAAAGAGATAAATGTGCAAAGCAAGACCCACATTTAGGGCAATTTTTTATCAGTATAAAAAAGAGGGACACATTTCAGATTTAAAATCAAAACTGGTAAGATTTGATTTACTCCACAGAGAAGTACATTTTTGTTTATAAATGTGCTTTATTATTGTCTGGTAGAGTTCTTACTAAGAAAATACCTAGTCTGCCACACAAATCGGAAATTTTGCAGGGAGAATGGAGACCGCAACAAAGGCATTACATGTATCTACATGCTGGAAGAAGAAGACTTGAGATTTCCAGGGCAGAGGGAGTTGGTCTCAGAAGCTCCTAACACCAGAAGAGGAATAAAAAGGGTTCCCATGTAGGGACAGATGGAGAGCCAGGGAAAAAAATCAGGAAGAGAGAAATTCACTCAAAGTTAGGTAGTTACACAGAGAGAGAGGAAGAGCGGGAGAGAGAGGGAAAATGTCAAATCTTGCCTTTTAAGAGTTCAGCATTGTTTTATTATAAGCTGCTAAGCAAGCATCACTCCTACTTCCAAAAATTTTGTTATTCCTTTTTGACACCTGGTGGAAAAATTTATCCTACATAAGAACAAAAGAGTAAAAACAGTCATTAAGCTAAAAGGTGAAGAGACCTTGAGTTCAACTGGAATAGAAAATAGAAGACAGAAGCTTCTGAGAAATTTCTAGAAATTCTGGTGAAAGCAGCATGACTTTCTGGTAGGATGGTATAATAATTTGAAAATTTCTCTTCAAGAATCCAGCAATGACATTAGCCACATCAATGAACATGGTCTTTGCAAGATATTTACACAAGAACAACAATAACCACATTGCACAACTTTAGAGCAATGGCACTTTTTCCAAAAGGGAACACTAATGGTGGATCTGAACTTCTACTCCAGCATTTATATTAGCTTTGCAACCTCTACTAGTTTATGTGATCTTTCTGTGCTTCAGGTTTGCCCTCTGTAAAACGGACATAGTCATAGACATCACATCAACATTGTGAGGAAGAAGAATACGTAGGGAAAGCACTTAGCAGACCGCCAACTACGAAGGTGTCCGAAGTGTGTGGTGCTGGAGATTAAATCCAGAGTCTTCTAACTGAGCTATATCTCAGTGCTTTGTTATTATTATTGTTGTTGTTGCTGTTGTTGTTATTACTAGTATTTTTAAGACAGAGCCTTGCTAAATTTCACAGATTAGTCTCAACCTTGTAGATTCTTCTGTACTGGATTCCCAGGCATCATAGGTGTATGACACAGTGGCCAGCTAAGACATGGAAATTGAGAAGTAAAAAACAAACAGCTATGAAGCCAAAATGAAAGTGCTAACTTTTTGATCCTAAGCCTCAGCTTATTATTCTTTCTGAGGCTTGAGTAGCCCTGCACCCGTCTGCTTTGGAGGCATTGGGGTGGGACAGTGGCACCAACATCCTTAACACAAGGATTATAAATTTCTTATATCACAGACCTGACTCCCCAACCCTCCTCTTTACGGGTATCCTTAGGGGAGAAGTTGCATGTGCCCCTTGGGTTTCAGAACATCAATTGCCATATACTAATAATAATAGTGATTAATCATTTATGTATTTATCTATCCTAGACAAATCTTTAAACATCTTTACAGTTCTGCTCTTTAATATAAAGTAATTATCATTTTGTTTCTTATGCTGTATTTTAATATAATTAGACTCCATGTTAGGCCTGACCTGAGAAAGGCCTTCCCAATAAACATGGTGCCCTGCACAAACCACTGGAAGAACCAGTGGTTTGCTGCTTCAAGCAAACATAACAAATGGCCCTGTAGACATTCTGGACTGAACATACAATCTTCCAGGTGCCAGAATGCCCAGCAGGGTCTGTATACCCGCACTGACTGTCCTTGGAACTCTGAACCCATGCAATCCATCCAGATTTCTAGGGATTATAAACCCATCCCCAAGCCCTATATTAACTGAATCCCCCCTACAGGTCAGCTGCTGATATCACTCCGATTTCAGCCTGCCTGTACCTACAAGGAATTGAATCCAGCCTTTGTCCTACACAAGCCTATCTCGAGCGTTTCCTCATGCACCACCTATAACATTCCGTACTAGTCTATAAATTAATGTTTGATCAAAGTCCCCAGTGAGCATTCCTGGTTATAGGCTTGCATGTTGGTATAATAGGGTATTATTTGGCTAGAAGTCACAGTTGCTCTGAAAGAAAATTTTTCATCTGTTCATAATTCAGTTATGTTACAGATTATGCAAGGAAGAGAAGAATGTGCCTAAGAGTGAGCCCCTCACACTGCACAGGCTTCCAGCAACGTCTTCCCAACCGGCAGCCCTGCCCCTCCCTCTCACCAACGTCTGCCAGGACAGTTGCCGCCGCAGGTCTCTCTCACACTCTGGCTTTCTGTTTGGTTGGTGTTTGGTTACCACTTGTCTGGATGCACGTTCTAAATTGTCCCACCTTGAGGGCACAGTGTTTTGCTCTGATGTCCAGAGTTTAAAAGTTTAAATTTGTTTTGGAAAAGATTATTCCCATAGAGAATCTTCATGAAATGGATTTATTAATGGTCTCTGTGGTCCCTTCCACACAAGCTTGCAAAGTGATCGGATCTGGGTGGTTGGAGAACACATGTACAGGAAATGGAACCACTAAGAAAACAGCCAATGAACAAAGAGTTTCAGAGTATTTACCAGAAAATGTTAAAAGTGGTGCAAAAGTGTAAAAGACCCAAAAAGGTTTCTACCCTCAGGATTACAAGGCTGCAGAGTAAAGCCTTCAAAAACAATGGTTAGCATCACAATGCAAGGTCTGAGGCTGATCAGGGTGTGAATAAAGCACCTCATGCTTTTGTTAACCTCTGTAGCCCCTGTAACAGCAGAAAGCTCAGACCTAAGTGGCACCGAGGCTGAGGCTCACTTTTAGTGATTTGGAGTATAGCTCACTGTGATTGATGTTTGCTGATGAATTTCTTGAATCTTTGCACACCTGAAAATATCCTTCTGCTGTGATTACACTTGACAACGGATGGGTCAAGATGAAAAATCTTTGTTTACAGTTGATTTTTTGAACATCTTCATAGATTTTTCTTTATGGCTTTCTTGTTTTGTCTGTTGCAGAAGAGAAATGTAAATCTAATCTGAAATTTCTCTTCTTTTAAAGGAAACTGTTTTTGTGCTCAGTTCCATCAAATTCCTTGTTTTTGCTTTGAAGTTCAAAAACTATCAGGGAATGTCTACATGTTAGCTTCTACTGAGGGATGGTACCTGAGTATGCTCAGCCTTCTTGCCTTGAAGGATCTCAACAGTTTTAGGAACTTTCCTCCTGTTATATAAAAATCTGCTGATTCTCACCCATTCTCCTCCGTCTGGGTCAGCTTTTGCAGCAGGTGCTATTTACTTCATGTCACTTTAAATCAATCACAAATTCAAAGTATTATAAAATTTAATTCATCTAAGCTACTGAACATCCTAGGTTAGTGCCACAGAGGGCCTGCTGTTCTCCTTTGTGATCCCCTGGCTTTCTGGGAACTGTCACTTACTTGGTGTCATCTGACATGTCTTAAGCCCACAAAAAACTCACAACTTGAAACTCAGCTTTAAAGTCACTCTATAGAATGTATACTACTTTTGTATCTTTGTAAGTTGAACCACTGTAAGTTGGTACCACTGATATTTCCTTGCCTTGCGTTTTGTGCCATTTCCAATTCCTGTGATAAGTTTTAATCTTCTGAGTGGCCAATTTGACATCCTTAATGTTTAATAAATTCATCTTTTGCTTACCTTTTAGAACTAAATATGAATTTTTTAATAAAAAATTTCTAGGAGTACTAGCAGCAAAAGTCCACAATTGCAAACAACCAATAACCCTTATAATAACCCAAAGGAACTCTAAAAATTAACTTTCCCTTGATCCATTGATCAATGAAAGTATACGTCACAAATATAAGGTTAAATTAAAACAAAGCAAAACAATGTGTATATTCAAAATAACACTATTTGAATTTTTATATTATAAAAACAATTATCATGGGACTATTCATATGCATGTAAAAATGCAATTTTTTTTCTCTGGAGGGTATTTAGATTTCAGAGATGTCATTATGTTATAATTTTTCAAAATGGGTGGTGGGAACACAAATATTACTTTCTACATATTTTACTTATACATAATTTGTATCCTTGCATAAATGATACAGTTTATGATTTTAAGAGAAGGGAGATTATTATGAGATACAGTGAATCGTGAGTTTGAGCCCCAGATACAGTTTGTGCAGTGCGCAGTCAGATTCACCATCTTTTACCTTCAGGTACATAACCCATATGAACAACTGGAAAGAACACACAACTGGTAGCACAATGCTTGGCACAAGACAAGTACTAGGGATATCTGGATATAACTGGGGTCTATTTGGTGGCTTTTTGCTGTTTATTTTCTTCTTTGCAGGGCATCTGTGATGCACTGACCTGGCCACACTCACCTGTCCAGCATCATCTCCCTCCATTACCTGCTCTGAATACAAGATCAACATATGCTATGCTGGTGTACCAACCCCCCCAGGGAATATGACTATAGTGTGTGTAAAAACACATAAATAAATAAAGTAAAATAATTGTGCAAAAATTACTCCCCCAGCCATCTGCCCTCATCCTTCACTTCTGTGTCTCCAGTACTTACATCTATTTATCTGTCATTGTCCCTCAAGGCTCAATCCAAGCTGCACCTTCACCATGAAGAGATATCACTGTAGAGTGTCCCCATATGCATGTAATAACTTTAGCGCTTATATGTGGTTTTCACTATTTATTGCCAACTCCATTAGGACAGGAAGCACAGATTATTTTTGTTATTTAAGACAGTGGGTGAGTAAACAAACAATATTCTCTGAAAGGTAACCTTAGTTTTCCAAAGTGTGAGTTGAATTCTAATAGCTTGTGTAATTTTATGAATGATGACTAGGTAAAGGTTTTATTGTTGCAGAAAAACTAATGAGGCATTTCTGGAAAGAAAGTGGAGAATTTCTCATTCTCAGACTTTCTTTAATATATATTCATTACCGCCATATTGTCCATCAAAAATAGTAAGTAACCAGTGATGGTAAAGGAGGGTGAACCAACTTCTTTATTGAATTTAAATTTGGGTATTTTCTTGAAAATTTAGTAAAAGTTTTGTTTTTTAATCATTGTATCACTTATGGTTAAGAATATAACACTCAAGATAAATAGACAATCAGTTTTATAGGCTAGAAATTACTAAAAAGACAGAATTTCTGATGTACTTACTATCAATAACTACTTGAATATTTTTGCTTTTCAAAATCTATCTCTCTCTATATGTATACATAATCATGTTCAAGGGCCGTATATGATTGTATTATTGAAGACACATAAAAAACAAACTAGAAATATGTGATGACTTTATGAATTAACTATAAAAATTCCTCTTCACAACATAAAGAAAATGATGCCAGATAGATTTGCTACCTTATAATAAAGTTAATTTTCAGGAGAAAAATTTTACAGACGTTGGAAGACAAAAAGAACTATGAGAGGAAACTAAAGAAAGAAAAGGAACTTGAAAAGCAAGAAAGTACTGAGATCCTAGGGTGGCACAACCAAAAATCAAGGTGTTTTATGAGGCAATAAGAAATAAATGTATTTTAAAATGTTCTACATGACTGTCTTTGTGATCCAATAAAGAAAAAAATAGGTAATGAGAAAAGGAGAAAAACTTTGGAGGCAAACTGTATAAATCAGTTTCTCAGAGTTTGATATGTGCAGGATCTGTCAGAGGAGCTGATGAAAATGGAAATCCTCCTAAGGAGAAAAATGGCAGAGCAGTGAGTGGGCGACTCAGCTCCTCAGGCCGCAGGGCCTAGGGTGTGGAAGACGCGCTCAGAGCACCACGAAGTGAGAGGCGGGCAGAGGGCACCACAGGGAACTGCCGGGGCACTGACAGAGGAGAGAAAAGAGGATTCGGTGCCACAGTACACACAGCTCACCCAGCGGACAGGAGACAGCGCAGTGGTGGCCCTGGACTGGAAGGCAGTGAGAATCACTTTTCTGCTCATGGAGAAACGGAGAGCTGGACTGCCTGGGAGAATCTTAGAGTGTTGGACGCAGCTATGAGAACAGGGGTCCAGGAACCTCCAGTCAGTGGCTGGTGTGGCCTGGGCAGTGGCACTCGAGGAAGAGTTGCCCAGAACAGAAGTTGGCACGGTCGTCATTTTATTTAGGAATTGATTTCTTAGCACAACCTCAGCCAGGCAGCCAAAACAATTGAAAAATCTTCTTTTAATTGTTATTCTTTATTTGATGATACAATTTTCTTTTTAAATTCTTATTATACTTTTAACATTCTTTCTAATTTTTTTTTCTGTTTTTCTTTGGATTTTTACTCTTTTCTGTATTCCTTCTTCTAAACCTTACCTCCCATACCTTATTCCATTATTGAACACTCTTCTCACTATTCTCTGGTACGTCTCCATGTCTGTGCTTTGCCTACACTTACCGATCTTATTTTCTCCCCAGTATAGTTTTTATTTATTTATTTATTTATTTATTTTTTTTTTTGTGGTACTGGGGATCGAACTCAGGACCCTGCGCTTGCTAGGCAAGAGCTTATTCCACTGAGCTATATCCCCAGCCTGCTACCCCAGTATAGTTTTTAGAAGGTAAGAGAAAAAGTTTAAGGCAGTTCACTGAAAAGGTGGAGAGCATAGAAAAGTAAAATGAAGGAAATAAAATAACACAAGGGAAAGAGGTCACACACAGAGATATGGGTGAAAGTAGAAGGGGGTATACACTTTTTCCTTACTGTTTGCATCAAGCATAGAACCTCTCTGCAGCCCCATTTCTTCCTATCAATCTTATACATAGTCTTCCCTTATCCTTTTCTAAATACACAACAATATATCCTTAACATCAATAGGACCCTTTGCCCTTCTATTTCCTTGTTTTCATACCACAGAGCAGAGTACTTAGAGGGAAGGAAAAAAAGGTATTTTCCTTTTTGGTTCTATTCCTCTTCTCTTCCTCCTGTTGGCTTTACCCAAACCCCTATTACCTTGGTGTTGGATGGCAGATTCTATAAAACTACCACTGAGCATTGTTTCTTACTAATAGGAAAGATGAAGCCAATGTGTTTGACGTACATTAACTTTGGGTCAAGACTTGTGTTGTTATAATGCTTAAGCTATAGCTGTGGATTTCTTCTCTATTCTAGAGGAAGACACAAAACAGGGTCTCATGGTATGCAAGTTTCTCAACTAGTCCTGATTCCATTGCCACAGATTAGGCTGTTACTGCTATAGTTAAACTGATTTTACAGGAATAATGCTGACCAAGAGGACAATTGAATGACAGCACGCTCATCTGTTGAGCCCACCATTGCCCCCAGGGAGGACAGCGAGATTCCTAATCCAAGAATACAGGTTCAGGAAGACTCGGCAAGAGTGCTTACAACCTGGCAGAAGCAGGCCCAAGTCTCAGTTTACCCCAGTTTTGCAGCAAAGTGACCAAGAAGTAATTGGGATGTGATCACTTAGACTCTTTGGTAAAGAAAAGACTTGGGAGTCATGTAGGCAGCTCCTCACTGGGAATCACATATGCAATGGCTCATTGCAATATATGTAATCAATGTTCCCAGTGGACATTTTATTGGTTTAACTTTTTGTATGTTTCTTGATTATTTAGTGTCTTCTTTTACGGTTTCTTTTGTGAATTGTGCTTTCATTGGCTCAGATTTAATAGACATCTAGGCTCTCTCCCTCACCTAGAGAATAGACAAAGGGGGCCAGGTAACTGCAAGAGCCATCATAAAGAAATGGTGTAAGACTGAAACTGTGGATACTGTTTTAAAGTGAAGTATTCTTGTGGCAAAACATAGGGACAGAAAGGAAATCTCTTAAGCAACTGAAGTAGCAAATAGAACTAGACATGCAAAGCAATTTTCATTATTCAGGGGGAGGCAACCATCAATTATAATGCTTCACATAGTAATATTCTCTCTTCATTTCTCTAGTCTACAACTTCCAGGAACCCCCTGCCGAAAGAAGGGAGGAGACAAAAGAGGGGGACTCATATAACAGAAAAATATACACACGAAGAACAAATAAACACAGCTTCAAATAGGGGAACAGGGAAACAAAGAACTAGAAGATCTTTGAACCTCCCCAACTTTCCCAAGGCAGAGCAAGAAGAAGTAAAAGGAAAAAAACCCAAATACCGTATAACAGGAATACATGGAAAGTTCTTAGAAGGGATGAAGCAAATAGAGGAGTTCAAAGAAGAAATTAGCCAAAAGTTTACAGCAATGACAGTGTGCCCAAAGTGAATTTCAGGGAAATAGTTAACAAGCTAGCCAAGACAGCTCAAACCTTTAATGACAGATTCAACAAGGATATGGCATTCTTTCAAAGATGTCAGACAGAAATGCCTGAAATAAAAACAGTATAGAATAAATACATTCTAGAATGAACAATGTGAAGGCAGAGTAGCTGATACTTAAAAAAATAGTGAATTACTATGATGAAGAGCTCAAAGAAGCCAAAAAGAAAATGAGAGAACAAGAGAGAATTATCCAGTAGCTACTAGATGATAATAAAAACAACTAGTCTAAGGCTAATTGGAGATAGAGACAAGCTTGAAGACTACCAGAGATTCACCAACATGTTGGAGAAATTATCAGACAAAATTTCTTAAATATAGGCAAAGATTTTAAAGCACAAGTAAGCGATGCTTATAGAACACCAAACAATTACGTGAAAGGAGACACTCACTAAAGCATATCCTCATTAAATTCACAGATATCCAGCAAAAAACCCCCCAGTATATTAAAGACAGCTGTAGAACAACAAAAAGTCACATATAAAGGTAAACCGGTTACAATCACAGCATAGTTATCAGTACAAAACTTGAAGGCCAGAAGAGCTTGGAGAGAAGTATTTCAGGCCCTAAGAGTAAATAACTTCCAACCTAGATTGACCTCCCCAGCAAAGCTATCTTTCAAAGTAGATGGAGAACGAAGGTATTTCCATGAAAAAGACCAGTTCAGAAGATATATGAATGCTAAACCAGCTCTTGAGAAAATACTCAAGAATAGTCTCAACAGAAACATAGGATGGGACATACCTCTAAACACAGAAGAAACCAGTGAGGTCAGTGGATAAAAAACCAAAAAAGTCAGAAAAAGTAAAACAAATGATAAGCCAACAGATAAAGAAGACAGTGATAATAAATAACCAATATATCTCAATAATATCTATGAACGTTAATGGCCTCAACTCTCCAATAAAAAAAATAAAGTCTGGCAGACTGGATCAAAAAACAGAATCCAACAATCTACTGCATTCAAGAAACCCATCTAATCCAAACACATCTAATAGTAAGTCCTTTTATAGGCTTAAAATGAAAAGAAATCAAAGAAGAAATTTAAAAATTTCTGCAAGTTAATGACAATGACTGTATAATTCAAGAAAGTCTTTGTGACACTTTGAAAGCAGTTCTAAGAGGAAAGTTCATTTCAATCAATGCTCACGTTAGGAAAATGGATAAATGCCAAATAAATAAACAAATGAGCAATCTTAAGATACTTGAGAAACAACAAAAAACTGGCTACAAAGTGAAACTAAGGAGGGAAATTATAAAGATGAGAGGGGAAATTAATGAAATTAAGACTAAAAATCCCTGTAAAACCTATCAGTGAACTGAAGAGCTTGTTCTTCGAATCAATAGGTAAGCCCTTAGCAAAACTCACTAAGCTAGAGAACAGACATAAGTACAATTAGAAGTGAAAACAGTGAAACCACAACAGACACTGTTGAAATCCTGAAGATAGTAACTGCTTTGAAAAATTATATTCCGACAAATTAGTAAATACTGAAGAAATGGAAAGATTTCTAGACACATACAAACTATCAAAACTAACTGGAGAAAACATAAATATACCTAACAACCCAATCCCAAAGAGGAAATAGACTCAGTAACAAAGAATCTACCAACTAAGAAATGCCCAGGACCTGACAGATTCACGGCTGAAGTCTACAAAACCTTGAAGCATATTATATCACCAGTTCTCCTTAAGCTGTTCAAAGAAATTAAAAGGGATGGAGTGCTCCCAGGCTCATTTATGGAAATCAGAATTACCCTAATCATAAAAGAGGATAAAGACCCAACTAAGAAAGAATACTATAGGCCAATGTCCTTAATGAACATAGCTGCAAAAATCTTCAATAAGATATTAGTAAATAGAGCAGCAATTATCCAAAAGCTGATACATTATGGTCAAGTAGGTTTGACACCAGAGATGCAAGGATGGTTCAACATATATAAGATTATAAATTTAATACATGAACAGGAGCAAAGTAAAACAACCGCATAACCACATCAATAGATGCAGAAAAGGCTTTTGAGAAAATCCCATGTCCCTTCATGATTAAAATCTTGACGAAAACAGGTTATAGAAGGACCATACCTGAATATTATCTATGACAAATCAATAGCCAAAAGAAGGGCCTAATGACTATCAGTTCCCCTTAATCAGTGCTTCAAAATTCAGTTATTAAAACTGGTGTCACTGAAATTACAATTATTACACCTCAAGTGAAATGAAAAACTAGTACCACCATCAAGGAAAGCACTAAGGAGATTTCTCAAAGAATTAAAATTAGACATTTCATATGACCCAGCTATCCCCTTTCTAAGTATCTTCACCAAGAGATAAAGTCATCATACTACAGTGATACTTGTATACTAATATTTCTAGCAGCACAATTGGTAATAAATACATCCCAGAAGCAGCCTATGTACCTATCAACCAAAGACTGGATAAACAAAATGTTGTATCTATGTATAATGGAATACTACTCAACTCCAAAGAGAAAATTTGAAGCATTTATAGCAAATGGATGCACCAGGAAAAGATAATGTTGAGTAAAATAAATCAGACACACAAGCTTGAATACCATATGGTATCCTTCATTTAGTGAGGTAAAGTACAAAGAAAATGATAAAGGATGAATAGAAATGGACAAGGAGGAAGATCTCATCCATGGAGGAAAAGACCCAAGGAAACAAGGAGAGGGGTCTGGGTGAGGGAAGGGGAAACCAGAGGAATAAAGATATGCTAAGTACAGAAACCTAATAACCCTAATCAGTGTAAGCATTGTAAACCAAAACTTGTGCTAAAGCAGATAGTATCAACAAATATGACAAAGCTGATGGGGAACCAGAGGAGGTGGGGGAGGGAGAGGGAAGCAGAACAGGATAAAAATCAAGCTATGATATGTACATGTGATCACTCCCCAAGATGACTATAAACTACATGAATTTAAAACATGTACTAATGAAATAAAATGAAGCAAAAAAATTCACTCAGTTGACAAAAAGCAGAGATCCTGTTGCAGCTTAGTCTGGGTAGCACTTAAGACTGCTTCTTTCGCGGCTCCTTGGGAACACTGCGTTTCCTGTGCTTGGGTCACACTTTAAGCCCCAAGAGTAGAGGAAATGGCCTTGTAGTCCCACAGATTTGTGTTCAATTCCTGTCTTGTTTATGGATGATTATGTAGCTTGGATGGCTCAAGGTCTCTGAGCCTTATTCACGTGCATAGTGTAATAATCCTTCATTCATTGTGTTGCTAAATGTGCTATAAATGTTAATACGCCTCCAGTCCCAAAGTAGGGTCTACTGACTGTTAGTTTCCCTTAACCAGTGCTTGAAACTTCAGTTATTAAAATTGATGTCACTGAAGTTACAATTATTATATCTCAATTGAAATTAAAATAAACAGGTCAAGATGCCACCTAATTTAAAATCTTAGATGCCACTTCATTTTTATATGACTTCTCCTTTAATGTACCTTGTCAGATGTCACATTTATAAGAAGAACATGATTAGAGTTAAAGAACTTGATGGGAAGATGCTGAAAGCATTTGGAAAAAAAGAGGCTAAAACATGTTGGGATGGTGACTTCCCCCTAAGACATTTTGGCCAACAACCAATTAGGACCTTGCCCATGGACGCTGTTGTAGAGATCTTTAATTCCACCAATTTAAAGCAAGGAAGAGTTGGAGCAAAATAAGAGTGTGAGGTTTTCAAGTATAAGTGAAAACAAGAAGACCTGTTGCAAAAAGAAAATGATTAACACAGATGCCAAATAAACCTATATGTTAAATCTCCACAGCAGGCTTTGTCAAAGCACCTGCCATCAGAACTACAGAGGAACATGCAAAAGGTTCCAGAACCCACAGGAGACTGACATTTACTTCATTCATTTCCGGACATCCAGTTACTAGTCTTTAATTACTGTCCTGTCTCTTGTTTGGCCAGTCTGGATCCATGTACTAATGATACCTGCAAACTCCAAGCACCATCTCAGATATGTGAAGTAACATCTCTACATTGATGCCTTTTCTAGGATAAGCACTTAGAGCAGTTTTAACCACCAAGTTTAGATTTCAGTGAGGCACCTTTTCATTTCATTTCTTGTAACAGTTTTAAATCCCTGAGGAGAAGCCCAGCTCATTGTCCACAACCTTATACACTGTTTACTTAATATATGATGTGGGAATGAGGTCAGGACCTTTGTCTGTAACACGAAGGTTTTTTTTAAAAAAGAAAGCAAAAATATAACAAATCGTTGTATAACTTGATCATAAAGAATGAAAATAACATCTTTTCTATGTACTCATACAACATGGCATAATTCCAGGCCTCAAAATAGTCAGAAATACTTAGAAGCCATTTATAACAAAAGACAGTAGCCATGAGCCCTCAAGGGACTGAAGTCTCTGTCTGTCCTGCCTGCTTGAAAGCCATTAGTGATGTTTCCCTGATTTCCTGGGTTGATACATTTCGGGAAAGATAAAGCCTCTCTAAAACAAAAATATTTCTCCATCAATAGGTTCAGTGGGTACAATTATACTGTACAATGGATAAAGTTCTACTTTGTAAATGTTTTAGGGAAATCATCAAATAAGTTACTATTAATAAGATCACATAAAAATTCCATTTTTATCTCATTCTCTGAGGATATTATAGCATAAGCTTTTTTTTTTTATTTTAGAAACATAAAAGTACAAAAACATATTGACAAACAGACACCCATTATCATAGAAAATAGTACAATCACAACTAATCTATAGACAAGGTGATATGGTCTCAACAGTAGTTGTTGCTTTATCCATTGATATCTTCGAACTGT